>MU264388.1:20000-27716 GCA_020310875.1 Ceratopteris richardii
CTTAATTAGCTTCACTTTTGCTCCTCATTCTCATTGAGCTCATGTAATATGCTATGCTCGTGGAAATATGCCTCAAGAATTGCAAGCTCCTATGTAAACAAGAAAAGAGAAAACTAGTATTTGATAAAAAACATGGCTGTTATTCAGATTCCTGGACATGATTAGAAGTAAAAATTGCAGAAAACTTAATGCACAAATAATTCTTGAAGTATGGAATTGAATACCTTCTGGAGCCTTATCATCTTCAATCCCCAACGCACTCTCTGTTCTTGCAGCCAAACTTTCTTCGGCATGTACACTTGCAGCACCTAGCACATTGCATGAATCTGTCAATTGCATAGCTATTTCAGTCATATCTGAATCATTTAATTCTCCACTGTTTTCGACTGCGATCTCAGCTTCAGTCGCAGGTTCAGATGGTGCTTCCATGTTCTCCCTGCCCAAAAGTATAATCTTTTTGTTCAATTGAATTTGGAGAAATAAATCCTTTGATATTTTCAAAATGACAAGTTGGGCAGACCGGCTCTCAAAGCTCGATTCAGATTCACAAATTTCATGCTGATCTTGAGTTGTTGCTGGTTGGACTACAGGTACAGATGCATTGCTCTGAATAAACATTGAGAAATTTTACCATAATTAAACTGAATAGACATTAAAAACTTTTATGAAACAAGAAGAGTGGCCTCATATGAGATACCTGTGTATCAGAATCCATGATTGCATTTTTGCTATGCCTGAACCATCCTTCTATTATCAAGCGATAAGCTTCATCTCTAGAGAGGAAAGAGGCGAAAAAGCTCTGCACTCATAATAATATAACTGATTCAAAATATGATAAAAATAACTTGTTCATAAATGCCAGATGCATGACTAGCAGCAACATAAAGGAAAGTGGAATTTACATGTACTAGGAAGATCAAAAACTATCCCAAGAAAAGATTGATTAAAACCCATTGTCTTTCTTAGAATACAATAAAAACGGTCGAGGTTTATTGCTTTCACTTCCCATGCCTATCCCCTGCAAAAGTTTCTGCCCCTTTTACTCCTTGATTCTGCCATTCATATCCATCCCTTTCCTCTACTTCTTTTAGCTACCATAATCAGTTGTTTTTCTTTCACATGATCGTGGCAGCCCTCCATTATCTTTCATCCTCTTTTTCCTTTTCCACACCCTCCTTCCCCCAAACCTAGGTTTTCCAATGCCTACTATGCTTTAGTACCTCCCTACCAACTCCATCTTCTTCCTTTCATCCTCCTCATTTCCACCTAATCTTGAAGCATGAAGCACCAGATTGTCATCACACCTCCTTATAGAAGAAACACTGCATGTAGAATTATATTAACAGCAAGATTCTCTCTTGCTGTAACTAACGATGGACCTTAAGGCCAATTAAAGTTGGCTGCACTTAGTGTAATGCCCCAACGCAAGGAACCTGAGCTCACTATTTCACACAAGTGGAACGTAATCAACCATGCATAGATTGCCAAATCAAAAGTACCAATCAAGTGTACAAGGATGTGCTAGTGCAATGGTGCAAATAAATCGATGTATTCAAATTTCAGCATTCAGTTTTCAAAAGTACTCACTACTTTACAACAAGCATATCTCTCTACAACATTTTCTGGCAGCGAATAGAAAAATGACCTCTCCAACCTCAAAGTCAAACAATGTAAACAGCATACTCCTTCCAAGAATCAAGATGCATATACCATAATGTTAAGCTCAAGAAATGACATACAGGAGATGGTTGAACGACACCCTAAGAGGGAGCATTAGGATGTAATCCTCGACCATGGCTTTTGGGGCAAGTGGTTAGCCCATAGAATTCCTATATGATAGATCGCAAGTTCAATTCCCGTTGGATACAACGATTGGTATTAGAGCCTAGAAAGTAGGCTTGGGCAAGGTGGATAGATTCCACAAGGCTCATGGCACCTAATGGCATTGAAAAAAGGCATTTGGGCACTTTGTATCTGAAAAGGTACAAAAAAGAAGCATGCATCACTTTAAGAGATTTGCCCAGCAAAGATTGGAGTGTATCTACTATCACCCAATCCGAAAGTCAGATTGAGACGTGCAAGGTACCGTTAGAAAGCTCTCTGAACATGCTTTCGTAAGATAGGAGGTTCAAGATACCTAGCATGGTGAGGAGAAGATTCAAGCTAGTGAGGTTAAGAACAAGGTTCAAGACACCAAGGATCAAGACACCAAGGTTCAAAACAAGGGTTCAAGAAACCAAGGTTGTGAATAAGAAGATTCGAGACACCAAGGTTGCGAACAAGAAAGGTTCAAGAGACTATGCAAGGGTGAGGACATCAAGTCAAGGGTACCTAGCGAGTTCACGAAGATCATTGAAGACAATGATCTCTAGAAGGCAAAGAGATTGTTGGACTCAAGAAATGACAGGCAAAAGATGGTTGAACGACGCCCTAGGAGGGAGGATTAAGATGAGTAATCATCAAACATGGCCTTTGAGGCAAGTGATTGGCCCATCTGACTCCTAACCGACAGGTCAGGAGTTCGATTCCACTTGGATACTGAAGAGTAGCCAAGTTTGGTGTGTCTAAGAAATTAATTTCCTAGGGAGGGGACATGGGAGGGGATACCTTTGGTATGTAAAATAAATTCATTTCCCTAAGAGGGGACATAGGAGAAAATAACCACATGTAGACTTCCCTCCTTGACAAATATATTCTTGTACAAGTGATATCTCATGTAGAGAGGAAACATGTGCAAGAGATCAAGAGAGAATGTCCTTTGCATTAAGTTGAGAACTCACTCATAGTATCTCCCTCTAGCCTAACTAGACTACACGAGTATGAAAGAATCTCCAAAAAGTACTGTGATAAAATAGAATTTATAACAAATGGCACCAAATCAACACATGGATAGTTGTCAAAATAACTAAAAAGCTTATTGAAACGCAGTGATTTGTTTTAATCGGACTTAAAAAGCAAACAATAAGACTAAAAATCAATGACTAATTACTTTCTTTCTAATGAAGAAGCTAGCATGATCTCTTTGGGAAACTCAAATAATGATTTGATAATCGATTAGCAACTCTTCGCCTAAACTTGCATGCCAAAACCCTAGAAAAGTGCAAAGGTTGCACCTATATTGTTTCCCAATTGAGCATGATGATTTATGATACATATTGTTAACTAGCTATCACTCATGAAATCAATTCTATAGCCCCTTCACTAAAATCAATCATTGTTGACCCAACTTGTACTTGCTTTTTCTTCCATCATCCTTGACCAATGACCTATATTCGAACATGGACATAGCATGGAATGTCATCTACTTTGATGTTGAGAAATGCTTTTATGACCTGGATGAGTCATCCCAATATTTATTTTTCTTCAATATCCCCCTCCCCCCCCCCCCCCCAAAAAAAAAAATTATGAGAAATCCTTCCGGCTCCATAATATGAGGTTGGCACAAGTCTTCAAGACACACTTGCAAAAAGCACTCCAAATTCCCTTTGTAATCTCTGAAGCTTTAGAAAATCTTGATTCTTCCCCCTTAAATCTAAACATGACTTCAAAAGCTTTACAATGGGAGTGCACCAATACCTTTAGGTTGAATAGGCATACTCGACATAGAAGACCAATGTCGAATATATATGTTATAATGATCAATCTCATATAAACTATTGTAATAAGTCCTTGTGAAAAACTCTCTCTTAAAGTTAATGATTCTAAACAATGCATCCTTCCTCTTTCCAAGTAGCTTCAAATCCTTGTTCAATAAGTGCAACGAAATATATCATGTGTTGAATATGATATATAAAAGCACATTCAAAATTGTGTCAAAAAAACCTTTTGCGCTAACCAGTGTCACTAAATCCACTCCTCTTAACTTTATATTCATGGTTAGTGGCATAAAACATTGTCAGCTTTAAAGTAATAAGAGATAAAACATCGAAGAGGTCTTCTCTACAAGACACTGACCATATGTAAGATTATCAAAGTAATAGACAACAGACGTCAACGAAGCATTAGGAAATGCAACTTCATCAAGTTCTTCTACCTTCATAGTAGTCCTAAGAGTATTATAACCTTCAATTGCATCTACATCCTCTAAAACACTTTCTAAACACAAATATCATCTCATCTTTGTTTCTCGATTAGAATATTGAATGCTTGTTGATCTTTCTTCTTAATTTTCCTTTTCTCACAATCTGAAATAAAATGATCAAATTTCTTACAGTAAATGATAATACTTTTCTTTGATTTAGAGTTTGAACCTTGAATCAACAATAAAGTTGAATTCTTACTTTGAGTAAGATTGAACCGAATGTTCCAATGTCTAGTGCTTCTAAAAAGCAATCTATGCTTGAGTCAAGATTTGAGAGCCAAAATTATCTAATTTACTTTTCTCGAAGTAGACGCCACTAAAGTTGTGCAAGAAGGAAGAGTTACTTATTTTTCTTTGTCGATAAAGATGCAAGGAATGAAAGATTAACATCCAGAAGTAAGTTGAGACTAATGACTGGCTGATGATCTTCAATTTGACCAAAGTTGGCAAAACCTATGCAAAGTTTATCGAGGTTAAAAATCAAAGTCTCCATAACGTGCATGTGTGGAGAAACCATGAGAGGGGGGGGATAAATGGAGTGCTATCTCTATGGTAGCCTATATGCAAGAGCGTAGTACAAATATGAGAATGCATCTAAGTGATTGACCATCTCCACTCAGTGCGGAAGCTACACTACTACTTTGTGGATTTCTGCAAGGCTTTTGATACAGTACCTAGAGTGTCATAGATCCAAGTTGGATCATTTCATACCTCGGGGGTTATCCTAAGATTCCACCTTAGAAAGTAGAGTAAGTGTGCATGATGGCCACATGTCCTACTAGAGCCCTCCAGAAGCTTTCTAATCTAGGAGAAAGAAAATAAATAGGATGGAAGGAGAGTAGCATACACACCATTTTCAAGTCTCTTTTGTGAGAAGTCTCTTTCATTTGGTATCAAATCTATTTTTGGAGGGCAGGTTTTCGCGTGAGAAACTCCACCGCTGATGTTGATCTTCGTACTCGCGTGAGGAAAGGCTTTCATTGAAGACAGAGAGAGTCTTGGGCTCTTTATCAAAAAGAATTTAAAAGAGTCCCCTCAAACGAACCTAAGAGCTCCCCCAAGGGAGTCATGCACGTGGAACACCACCCAAGAGGAGCTCCAACGGCGCAAACACCACTAGAGAGCCTCCGGGACAACACCCACGCACAGTCACTCGTGTGGAAGGGAATGGAAGCTCCACTCTCCCTCCTCTCTTGTTGATGAGGAAGGTATGTGACGATGCTCATTATATAGGCCCTTTTTCCAAAATGGGAAGGATATGTGGGATTAGTAGGATGAGCGTGTGCATCCTTAGCATTCTTCCCTGCGTGAAGCTCCATAGGAGGAGGAAAGGGGATCAATTTCTTCATCCATCCCTCTTTGAGGAGCTAGTTTACAGCACCCCTTCTCACTCTTTTGTCCATAACTCCTAACTTTTATCCAAATTGAGTGATTCAACTTGCTATAGAAACTAGGCTCCAAGCCGTGTTTTCATCTATAAAGCACACTTGTCCAAAGCAATTAGTTCTCTGCATACCTCTTCAAAGAGAGATATTGCTCATCCACCTATGTCCATTGTTTGGGACATAACTTCCTCATGGAAGCTCCAAATGAGGACATTCAAATTGTTTGGATTCTAAACTTCAAGGCCTTTCATTTGAATGTCATTTTTCATATTTTGGCCTATGAAAGCCCACTCGGCATAAGCTTTTAGATGGTTGTTGATTGTCGAGAAGTTCTTTTTGAGAGACTTGGGTGCTCAATTATGATGATTAAGAGTTCCTAATCACTTAGTATCATTTGGGATAGGAATGCATTTATTCTTATACCTCTGCATCATATTTTTGCTCTCAAGTACATTCATTTGGATACTTTTTCAATAATTTGTAATTTTGCATTACTTTCTCTTTCAACTTTATGAAAATAACATTGGCATGTGCGTCAAAGTTAGTTTTGATATGACTCCATCTCTTCACATGAAGTTATATCAAATTATATTGGTTGATAAAAGCATGCATAGGATGTCTTTGTGTGTTTTAGAAACTTTTTACACATATTCGAGAGAGAAAAGATATTGTTGTCATGAGGGCATGCAGTGCCTAACAACACATGTTGCAAAATTTTCTTGTTTACAGGTTTCTGGAGCTAAGAAATGGGCTTGCCCACCACTAGGCTTATGCCTTTCATCCCATCATGTTTATTATTTTTTCCAGTTTCATTTTCTTCGAGAAATGCTTCCGAAATTTTTGTAGCCATATGGTGTTATATGCCATGGGAGAACTAAAGAGAGATTATATTGTAAGAGAGAGGAAGTCTCATATGTGCAACATAATTAAAAGCTTATGTGTAACTTCAATAGATAAGAAAATGCATGAATGCATGCATGCATACATAGATCGAATGGTTTTTAGAAATGTGAAGTGCATGAAGTATTCTCTATCTATAGAAGTGCATAGTAAAAGTACCATGAGTAGACACAGTTTATTTTCAGAGAATGAATGACAAATATAAATTGTGTTTGTCATTTGCATCTAGGCTAGGGATAGTTGGAGGATGGAGTCCTCAGAACAACCAAGACTTCCTCCAAGCAAGCTTTTAGTTAAAGTAACTAGTTCAAATAGTAGAAGCTATGTCTAATAGAGGCGAAGGAAGAATTTTAGAACATCTAGGTATGATCGATGGCAAAGAAATAGTCACTTTTAACTATGGAAAGATGCCATAAGAGTTCCTGATGTAAGTTAGCATACTTAACTCTAAGATTCTATACTTTAAATAGTTTTTAGAGTACAAGAATAAGAGAGTACATTTGTGCCTAGTTGATGGACACATAAGAACCTAAGTATTCTTTTTTTTGTTTTGGGGGGGGGGGGGGGTTTTGAAGTTAAGAGTACAATGTGTAAAGTTGGATTATCTAAGTTAGAAATAACAATAGTAAAATGAGTTAAAAGGTTAACTTATTCACATCAAGACTTGCAAACGAGAACTTTGGCAGAGTTCAAGAAACACTTCAAGGATAAGGTAAGATACATAAAAGTACCATAGATATGGTAGAAGTTAAGTCATTTCCAAAAGGTTTCTTGCTGTGAAAGGAGGAGCGGACAGACTTCTACAATACACTTATGAATAGCAAAGTCTTTCACACTGAACACTCAAAAGGAATCAAATCAAATTCAATTAATGTTAAATCTTGCACGAACAGATTTACCTTTTTCCCCCAGGCCACAATTTCGATTGCATTCGGAAATAAACCTACTGTCCTGGCTTTGCGGACACTTGTCACATCTTTCAAAAGAATTATCTTCTGCAAAGATTTTCCCATACATCAAACAAATAAAACCAGAAATATGCAAATACATATCAGAAAACTTGTATTACAAGGTGACTACAAAATCCAGAGAGAGATCTTAAGTAAGAATTTATGTCTAGCAGCATAAAAGAAAAAAGGGGGGGAGGTTTTGTTTTTTTTCTTTTTCTTTTTTTTTTGGGGGGGGGGGGGGGGGGGGGGGGGGGGGGGGGGGGGGGGGGGGGGGGGGGGGGGGGGGGGGGGGGGGGGGGGGGGGGGGGGGGGGGGGGGGGGGGGGGGGGGGGGGGGGGGGGGGGGGGGGGGGGGGGGGGGGGGGGGGGGGGGGGGGGGGGGGGGGGGGGGGGGGGGGGGG
>MU264389.1:0-17500 GCA_020310875.1 Ceratopteris richardii
CTCTCTATTAGATGTATTTGACGTACTAGCATAATATGAATCCAAATTTTGAGGGTTACCTCTCTGTTGTACCCTTGAGGTAGTAGCAATCCTTGCTTCATGACCATCTTTTCCACAAAATTGACAGCTTACCTTAATAGGGCAATTAGCATTGGAGTGTCCATTGTTGTTACAGATTGTACACCAAATTTGTCTCCTTATATCCTGAGTGGTCTTCAAGTCTTCTAATTCTCGCGAAGTTGGGCCACTTCATCATCAGTTCGACGCAGTGGTGGCAAGACCTTCTCTTCTTGTTGATTTTGTTGCATCTTCAATGCCTCGAGTTCCCTTCTCAGTTGCTCAATAGGATCCAGATCTACAGCATACTTTGGTGTGTATCCCCTTCAAAATGTTGCCTTGCTTCTTCAATGCGTGATGCAGCTGCAACAAATCATTGAGGGTAGCATCCAATCTAAGAGACTCACGAAGCTTCTGCTGAGATGACCTTGGCAGAGCCTTCTCTATCCACTTTTTAACCAAAAAGTCACCTGGAGCATGTGGCAGACGTGCAACAAGTGCTTTTTGTTCTACTGTGAAGTTCATGAAAAGATTCACCTGATCTTAGCTTCAAGTTTTCTAGCTGATCTAGAGCTCTTTCTGAGGAATCACTTGGTCGGAATGTTTGTGAGAATGGTGCCTTCAGAGCCTCCCATGTAGTGAAATGGCCATCTGCATATTGACTATACCATTTATCCGCAAGACCCTCCAATGTGGATGGAAAAAGTGCCAACATTGCATCTTCTCTATTCTGCAGACCTCTTCCACGGCATAAAGAAATGAATCTTCTCACATGATCATCAGCATCCTCATAGGCTTGTCCCTTGAAAGTAGGGAATTGATGTTTAATCTAGAGAGTAAATGAGAAAGATCCTCCATTTGGACGTCAGAGGAGAAGTCTAGAGTTCTCCTATACCCTTCTTTTGACAATGGTGTCGCACCCAATTCAATAGACAAATTTAGGGAGGACAGAGGGGAGGTAGACTCACTAGCCGTGGTTATTGCTAACTTGTTAAGTCTCCTTCGAACACGAAGAGATTCCTTATCTGCTCGTGTATGGGTCATGTACCTATTTGCAATTGCAATAGCGCAAAACACCTCTCACAGAAATGCAAAGGTCCCACCGGGCGTGCCAAACTGTAGAGGAGGTACTGGGGTATCCACTTTTATAGAAAATAAACACTTCCAGTACGTCACCTACTCAAGGGCGTTCTCTTTAGGGAAGTATACCCTTTAACATTTCTGTGAGCAGGAAGACAACAAGAATTGTTCAGAATGGTAAATACTTCAGAAAAAATATGGACAACCAATGACCAAGGAAGACCATATACTTCTTGATTCGAATCAGATGATTACAAGGTTGGGCATAGAACTCAGAACAATACAAATGATAGTATTTCTCAAGAGAATAGAGATTAATCAACACACTGACTCACAGAAAAAATAACCCCAAGCTACTCTCTTACACTATAGTGCTCATAGCCCTTCACTGTGAAGCCAACCTTCTGTATACACGACAGAGTAACTCCCACAGTAGACTTGAAACCACCAAGTGCAAGAGAGGTCTTCTGCACGTATACACACGGCAAAGTGACTCCAGAAAAATGTACCAAAAAGTGTGTACCCCAATGAGCACAAATCCCTTGTTTATATAGGCCTCAATAGGCCAAGAGAGCCTTGCCGAATCTTCACGTCCACTGATCACGCGCCGGATGATCACCCAAAATTGGGGGGTAGGTCAAATATTCCACTTGATTTGAATTAGATCCACAAAAATAGGTAATCGTCGTGAATGGTTGGCGGCAAAAGTTATTCCCTGTTTCCACTTTTTACCCTGCACACTTTTATCCCATACCTCTTTTGTAGTCAAATTGAGACCCTTAATTTGCATTGCCGGTGATTTAGAAACTCCTCTTGAGTGTGGGAAATGGAGGGTAAATATTGATTTTAACTTCACCAATCTCAGAGCCCCAAGAAATACCTTAATTGGAAAAGGCATCTCACACCAGAATTACAAACCCTGATTCTAAGAACAATCTCACCTTGAGGATTCAACTTGTGAAGTGTAAAGCTCCCCTTTGTTAGATGAACGTTGCGATTGGTAGCATGAAGGATGTGAGAGGGCAACTTGCAAGGATGGGCAAAAATAACTCTATCTTCACCTACTCCCAAGCTTCTCACCAAATCAAGCTCTGACTTGCTTGCAACATCGAATCCAGCACCAAGAGCTGACAAGAGAACCAAAAAGTGGTACATTGCAGTTGCACTTCAGAGCATAGAATGGATGATCCCGAGGCAATGAAAGCTTCCAAGTTCTCCACACACGAAGCACCACACCTACATTCATGACAAAGAAAACATCCTCCCTCCTTGTGCTATCTATATGCTTCTTTATCAAATTATCCGAGTCCACTGGCTTTGAACCAACCATCATTGGACCTATTGCTGACTCAGCATGTTGCAATGTGGGTGTGCATGTGTGAATGTGTAGGCGTGTGTGTATGTATGTGGGGGTGTGTGTGTAAATTCGGGTGTGTGCGTGTGTATGTGAGTGAGAATATGTAGGTGTGTGTGTATGTGTGGTTGTGTGTATGTGTGTTTGTGTGTGTATGTGCATGGGTATGGAAGTGTATGTGTGCATGTGTGTGTGAAGGTGAGTGTGTGTGAAGAAGTGTGTGTGTATGGTCGTGCATGTGAGTGTGTGTATGTGGGATGTATGTATGGGAGTATGTGCGTGGGGGTGAGGGGCGGGTGAGGGGCAAGGGGCAGAACTGTGAGGGAAGGGGGGGGAAAGTTTGTGAGGGCGGAGGGCGGAGGTGTGAGGGGCGGGGGCGGAGGGCGGGTGTGTGAGGGGCAGGGGGCGGAGGGCAGGTGTGTGAGGGGCGGGGGCGGAGGGCGGAGGTGTGAGGGTGGGGCGGAGGGCGGAGGGCGGGGCGGAGGGCGGGGCGGAGGGCGGAGTGGAGGGCGGGGCGGAGGGCGGAGTGGAGGTGAGGGGAGTGCGGAGTGGAGGGTGTGGAGGGGAGGCGGAGTGTGAGTGTGGGCGGAGAGAGAGGAGGGGGTGTGGGTGTGTAGGCGGAGGCGGGGCGGGTGTGTAGGCGGAGGCGGAGGCGGGGGAGGAAGGCGGAGGGCGGGGCGGAGATAGGGGGCGGAGGCGGATGGCGGGGAAGGGGAGCAGCGGAGGCTGGCTAGTGGGTAGCTAGGCGGGGGGGCTATGGCGGAGGGGTGCGGGGTGAGGGGAGCTGCGGGCAGCGGAGGGCGGAGGGCGGGGCGGAGATAGGGGGTGGAGGCAGATGGCGGGGAAGGGGAGCAGCGGGGGGTGGCTGGTGGGTAGCTAGGTGGGGGGGGCTATGGCGGGGGCAGCGGAGGGCGGAGGGCGGGTGCGGGGTGAGGGGGCGGAGTGCGGATGGCGGGGGAGGGGAGCAGCGGGGGCGGGGGAAGAGAGAGAAGAAGGGTGGGGAAGAGAGAGAGAGAGAGAGAGAGAGAGAGAGAGAGAGAGAGAGAGAGAGAGAGAGAGAGAGAGAGAGAGAGAGAGAGAGAGAGAGAGAGAGAGAGAGAGAGAGAGAGAGAGAGAGAGAGAGAGAGAGAGAGAGAGACAGAGAGAGAGAGAGAGAGAGAGAGAGAGAGAGAGAGAGAGAGAGAGAGAGAGAGAGAGAGAGAGAGAGGAGAGAGAGAGAGAGAGAGAGAGAGAGAGAGAGAGAAAGAGAGAAGAGAGAGGGGGGGTTGAAAGAGAGAGGGGAATAGAGAGAGAGAGAAGAAAGGGAGAGAGAGGGACCGAGAGAGAAAGAGAAAGATAGCGAGAGGGGGAGAGAAAGAGGGAGAGAGAGAAGGGACGGGAAGGCGGGGAGAGAGGAGAGAGAGAGAGAGAGAGAGAGAGAGGAGAGAGAGAGAGAGAGAGAGAGAGAGAGAGAGAGAGAGAGAGAGAGAGAGAGAGAGAGAGAGAGAGAGAGAGAGAGAGAGAGAGAGAGAGAGAGATGAGAGAGAGAGAGAGAGAGAGAGAGAGAGAGAGAGGAGAGAGAGGGAAATGAGAGAGAGTGAGAGAATAAAGAGAGAGAGAGGAAGAGAGAGAGAGAGGGAGAGAGAAAGAGAGGGAGAAAGAGAGATAGGCCGAAAGAAAATAGAGAGAGAGTGAGAAAAGGAAGAGAGAGAGAGGGACCGAGAGAGAGAGGGAAAGATAGCGAGAGGGGGAGAGAAAGAGGGAGAGAAAGAGAGAGAAAGAGAGAGAAAGAGAGAGAGTGAGAAAAAGAGAGAGAAAGGGGAAAGAGAGAAGGGGATAGAGAGATAGGTATCAAAACAAAAGAAAAGATGAAAGCAATGACTGCTCAGAACTCAAATATGTCCATGTCCATGAAGCTGCAGCCCACGGCATTTTTCCTCTCAATCTCGGCAACCGATGTTACGACAGTGATGAAGCTGTTTTATCTGAGAAATTAAGAAGCTCTGACCTTTGGCACATGACACAAACAGAGAGAAAAAAAAGAAGAAGGAGTTCTACACACGTGGAGCTTCTTCATGAACTCTTTCAAGGTACTCACTAACGTAATACATGCACTCTTCAAGCATCCAACCCTTTGCCATGGATCCTTCTGGTTTCGCTCTTTGTCGCACATAACCCTTTAATATTCCCATAAATCGCTGGACCCAAAACATCCATCGAGTATTTAAAACACCTGCAATCTCTATTTCATCTACAAGGTGGACTAATAAATAAACCTGAATATCAAAAAATGACGTAGGAAGCTCTTTCTCCATCAAACATAGTAGCTCTTTGCATTCACACTTTTTTTGTGGGATCGAGTTCTTGTCAATCTCTTTGGATGTAATCCACCTATACATATCATAAAAACAATTATAAAGAAGTTAATTAAAAAATATAAGATATCCAATATTCATACATATTAAATATAAAAGTATCATAATTACCTTATAAGTGATCCAAGACGATAGATCACATCTCGTACTCGTTTCGTTGTACATCCATCTATAACCAAAGGTAACATATGTTTCAAAAGGTTATGGCAGTCATGGGTCTTTAACCCAGATAAGTTCTTATCATCCATAGTAAACTTGTTTTGAAAAGATGCTCCATATCCTGTAGGAGTCTTAATCAATTGAATTCTATTGTTGATAGTTTGTATCCCTTTTGTTGTAAGTACCCAAGGAGCAGGTGCATAAGTCGTTTCTTGTCATTGTATATAAAAAACTGGCCATAGCTTTGGTTTGGATTTTTGATCTTTCAAATCATTCCTTGATGCTATGGTATCTTTTAGTCCAAGAAGATGCTACCATCGTGAATAACCAAAATTTTTGAATATATGCATAGGATCAAGAAGATGACATACTTTTAACTCTTTCCAATACTCCAAAGAATACCATATTGATATGTTCTTTGCGAGTGCCAATTTTCCTTTACCTCTGTTCACATACTAATTATCTGAATCATCACTAAAGATTTCTGCTTCTAGATCTATCAGAGGTCCATCTCTCCATTTTTATACCAATCCATAGGCGTCAAAGGTTTTGGACACTGACCTGTTTCAAGCTTTCCATTAAAATGTATCGCTTCTCTTTAAGATCTTAATGGATGATCATCAGGCAAGGATCGTCGATATCGAAGATAATTATTTTTGTTGAGATTCTTAAGATAGATTGATCTCAACCAATCACCACAATATCGACAAGCTTTATAACCCTTAGTAGATATTCCTGCATCATGGAAAATGATAAAAATATAATTAGATTAAATCATATTTATTTACATGCATATTAAATAAAAAAATTACATCAATACCTGAATAAACACCATATCCTGGAAAATCATGAATAGTCTAAGCCACAATACCACGAACCATAATATGTATTTCATTGATGCTTTTCGATACATCAATGACATTAATACCTCTCCATAACTCTCGAAGATCATCAATGAGAGGAGCAAGATATATATTCATATCTTTAACTTGTCTTTTGCTTGGGATTAAAAGTGAAAGCATTAAATGTTCCTTTTTAATGTTAAGATATGGTGGAAGATTGTAGTTTATGACTACCACTAGCCATGTTGACCATTTACTAGATTTCATGGAGAATGGATTAACCCCATCTAATGCAACTCCTAACTTTAGATTCTGTGGATTTTGTGTGAATTCATGCCATGTAGAATCAATATGCTGAAAAGCAATACTATCATGAGGAATTTTGATTATTCCATCAGTACTTTTGTGATCATGTTCGTAAGTCAAAAGCTTTGATAATTTGGGGCTTTGAAACATATGTCCAATCTGTGGAGCCAATGGAAAATGTCTCAATACCTTTTTTGGGATTTTACCTTCTTCACCCTTATATCGAGGAGATTGACATTTGGGACATGTCAAAGAGTCTGCATATTCACCTCTATATAAAATACAATCATTAGGACATGCATGTATACATTGATAATCTATACCAAGATTGTTGATTATCTTCTTCATTTCATCATGTGAGGTAGGAAGAATATTATGACTTGGTAGAAACTTTTTAGATAATAACCTGTAAGTTTATCAAAAAAAGATATATTAAGCTGGCACTAGTCCATTATAATCAGATTGCTCTATCTTGAGTAACCTCTGTGCATGCGATTCATCCAGGTCACCATTGTATGGCCTATAAACAAAGTCAAATTCTTTGAATAGCAATTATAAATCCGCGTCTCACACTTTCAAATTGAACATATGTGTGAATTGACAAATCATTCAATGAAGGTACATACTTCATATCCTCCAAAACAAACAATCGTATCCTGCCATCCAAACAATGAAATCTTTTGCAAATATTTTGAAAGAGGCATTAATAGTTTTAAAAGATGCGCGGACAAAAAGTGTCCATTCAATTCAAGTTCTTCTTCTTACCTTATCTAAAGTAAGAAAAAAAACCTGCATGTATTTATATATATATATTTATGCATATATATATATATATATATATATATATATATATATATATATATATATATATATATATATATATATATATATATATATATATATATATATATATATATATATATATATATATATATATATATATGTATGTATGTAGATAGAAAATTAAAAATTATACCTTAATAGTGTCGAGACACATACATATCTCCAACGATTTTGAAGGTTGACAATAATTAAGCTCGCACTTAGTCGTGTCAAACCACTTCCTTCCTATACATGATTTAGACATTCCTCTCGAAGATATTTCTCATTTTTAGAAATATCAATGCTCTCACTGTCATTTTGATACCAATCCTCAATAAAATATGCCATGCCATCATCTTCATCATTGTCACACAAATCTTGTACTTTATCGTCTTTTGAATATAGATCTTTCAACTTTGCATATTGCACCAGATTAGTATTGTGTAGCCTCCTCATGGAAGCTTCTGATAAGTGAGGTCTTATTGGTAATTGTGAATGTTGTGGAGGAATATCATCAACATCATACATTGGAATATACACATATAAATAAAATCCTTTAGTATTCTATAAATGAATAAAAAGTAAACTTTAAATATAAAATTAAGTATATAACTTATTAAGTATGGATAGAAAAGTTTTATTCTCTCTAGCTAAAAGGTGCTATGCGTGAAAATTCCGATTGACGAGCCTCCAATGTTTTATTTTTTGTCCGTCACCAGACCGTCATGTAAGCAATGCTACCCGTCATTGCATAAGTGACATGCTTTTAGTGTCGCATATGCGACGCCAAAATCATCGCCTATGCAACGTAAGGAAGTATCGCTTATGTGATGTATTTGAAAGGGTCATGTTAGCGATGCTGTATGGGAGCGTCGTAGCCCCGTCCTGCCACAAGTCACAAAAACCATCGTTTGCTTTGTCGTTTAATCGACGGTCCGCGCGTGACGCTAATTACGATGCATGTTGCAATTTTATAGTGATGGAATTCTGTCGTCTTAACCGTCGCTATACGCCTGTATTCCTTGTAGTGTTTGCACGTGTAGTATGTATTTTCAACACTCTCAACAATACTCCATAGGCTTTTTGCGACCATCACATGTCACATAATGTAAACCCACAATGGGCAATTGGTACCATGGAGCTTCTAGTCAATAGCCAACAGATGGAATACATCCATACTTTTCAGCCATGGCCACTAACTAAATACCTTGATGCAGAAAATTGATTCTATCCTAGAATGTTGAATAAAAATACTTATTCAAGCTCTTCTAGACATGTAGCAAGCTTTGAGATGCTTGTATTGGTGTATGTGTGCTTGGCATAAAGGAAAAAACCACTTGCATAGTCAATGTCATAGTCCTTATCACTCTCAATATGCCTAGTGGTTTTTGTGTGATTTTGAAATTATGACTATAGAGATGTCCACACTGCCCTAGAGAAATTGGATACTTGTTGTGATACAAATTGGTGGAGTTTGAGGTTTGTGAAATTATGGGAACAATAGAAGGAAGAAGAAGAATCTAGGAGAACAATAGAGTACTAAATGTACTATCAAGTGAATATACACAGTTAGGTGGATCCTTAGGGTTGCACACATATGTACAGGCTATTATAAACTAATTCTCTGACATCAACATCTGACTAGTTCGAAAAGCTCATAAATCAGACAATTTTCTTTCATTCTCATCTACGATTAAATATCTTCATACTACACTTAAGAATAGGTTCATGTGCCCTAAAATAAAAATTCACTTAGCATAGTGGTTAAATCTCAAGGATGGGAAGGAGGAGGTCTTGTGTTCAAACCCCATGAGTATCATGGGGCAAGCGTCTTGCTCAAAGAGCTTTGGAGCGTTCGAGCTTCAATTAAGGTCTTCTAGTTATCATTGATCCAAGTTATCATTGATCCAAGGCCTATATAGAGAGGCATAAGGTGGGCAAGAGATTCACATATCTAGTAAGTGGTAGTCCTAACTCTCTAGTTCATGAGTTTGGTATCAAAGCCCTCTTAAAGGCAAATAAGTTAGCAATTCCTCAAAAGATGAATATTTCCTACCCACACCTACCTTGGATGCTTTTAAGGTGGCGAACAAGGCATAGACCTTGGTATACCTTGTTATCTGAGTAACCAAATTCACCATTTGAGCCGTTTGTGTTTGTTTGCCATCAAGGATGCTAGAGATGCCAATGAAGAATGAGGAAAAGGGGCCAGGGAGAGCAAAGTCAAAGAGAAGCTCAAGGAGGGCCATGGAGACAAGGAAGCGAATGAAGATCTTAAGAGTTGACCAATCATTTTTGTGCACATCCAATATACAATAACACTTCATTCTAAGTCTTGTTTTTGGTAGAATAGACTTATTTTTGTTCAAGCCCAAGACTCCTCAAGCTTGAGGAATTGAACAATGTATGTTTGAAATTTCATACATTTCTTAGCCCGTTTGAGCCTCCAAATGAGTAAGTGAACCTACTTTTTTGTAAGCCATGTGCTTGGTCTGAACAAGCCCAAAGCTAGTGAGAAATCTATAAAAATACTTAGATGGTTCATTTTTGGGGTTAGCTAGTTGGAGAGCAAAACTACTCTTGAGCATTCTAAACTTGTGAGTTTAATAATTAAAGATTCCATTGGTCTCTCTCTTTGTCTTACCTTGTATGTGCACATGTGTATCTATGTGCATGTAAGTGTGATAGAGGCAAGGCAAAAGAGGTGGAAAAAAATCCCAATGCCAAGGGAGAGGAACGTCAAGCTCAAGCTCAAGCAACCAAGAAGGCTCCAAGCAAAGCTATTGATCAAGAGGAAGAGGAAGGATTAGATGATGAGGAGGAAGATCACATGCAAGAGAAGCCTCCAATAGAGAATGCTACAATTATGTAAAATAGGGACATTATGCAAGAGATTGTCGTTCCAAAGGAGGAGGAAATCAAGGATAAAAAAGGAAGGAAGGTAATGATGCTAGTAATTCAAAAAATTCAAAGAATGAGAACTTTTTTATGATGTATGGTTCAAGTGAAAGAGACAATTTAGATTTTACATGGTACATTGATAGTGGTTGTAGCAACCATATGAGTTGCAATAAAGAATTTTTCTTTTATTTAGACTCATCCATGGCTCAAGGACATGTAGAGATAGGGGATGACATTGGGCACAAGATTACACATGTGGGAGATGTTGCATTGAATGGATCTCAAAGCTCCAAGGTGTTGAAGGATGTGTTTCATGTGCCAACCATCACCAAGACTTTGGTTTTGGTAGACCAAATAGTTGAAAGAGGTTTTAAGGTGAGGCTCAATGATCAATGATGTTTTGTTAAAGACCCAATATAGGAAAAAAATCTCATAGCAAAAGGAAAGAAGCAAGGAAGACTCTTTGGAGGGAAAGCCATCAACCCCTCACACTGTCTACTTATCATATGGAAATAAAGAGATTGCATAAATCGACTTATATCATAAAAGAAATGGGCAGATAAAATTACAAAAGATGAAGGACATGCAAAGCAAGGACTTGGTGACTGTTCGACTTCATCTTACATCTCAGAATATGCACCCTTTGAGTCATGCTTTGCAATCAGAGATTTCCTATTTGCCAGACACTATGCATACATGAGCCAAGTTATAGCATGTGAAGAACCTAAGTTTTTTGAAGAATCAAATAAGCCTCCGGAGAGGATTGAAACCATGGAGGAGGAAGTCAAGGGACTTGAAAGTCTCTCTCTCTCTCTTTCTCTCTCTCTCTCACACACACACACACACTCAAGTATTATCTTTCTATAGAAAGTTGAAAGCAACAATCATAAAATAATCATATGCAAGGTGAATCACCATCTTAGTCATGGCCGATGATACGATACTACTAATGAACTACGCTACACTGCAGATAAAAGAAATGTCTTCAGACTTGTCACCTAAAAGGTAATTGGCACATCTAGCTTGTCATCAGTAGGCAACAAATGGAATACATCCTCACCTTCAACCATGGCCACTAAATAAATACCTTGATGCGTATATATGTTTGGCATAAAAGAGAGAAATTGCTTGCATAGTCATTGTGATACTCCTTATCACCCTACATATGCTCACTAATTTTCATATGATTTCTAGACTTTGACTACAGGGACGTCAATGCTATCCTAGAGAAATTGGATACCTATTTTGATAACAATTGGTGTAGTTTAAATTTTGTGAAAGCGTGGGAAAACACAAAGAAGAAGAAGAATCTAGGCAAAGAACAGAATATTGAATGTAGTACCAAGAGAGTATACAAAAATCAATGGTTTGTTATGGTTATAGGCATATATACAAGCTATCAGAAATTAATTCTATGACATGAGCACTGAGTGGTTCAAAAAGTTTATAAATCAGGCACTATTTCTTCGTTCTCATCTAGGATAAAATATCTTTATACTACAATGAAGAATAGGTTCATCTCTCTCTCTCTCTCTCTCTCTCTCTCTCTCTCTCTCTCTCTCTCTCCCCTCTCTATAGTTTTGTGGAGCTTTCTAGTAGGCACCAGCATCAGAAGCAATATTCTCTACATGAAAACTCTGTACACGCATCTTGGGATGAAGACATTGCCTTGATGTGGCTCCAACCATTACATCAAGATCATTTTAGGGACATCAACTCGTTGCTAGAAGGATTTATCACATAGTTCTCTTACAGTGATGTCATGCATAACACTTCATCCTTGGTCCATAGCTTCAAGCAAACACCTCAAGAGACAATCGCACTATCTGATTCGGATTGTAAATGATCAAAAGTTGTGCATAAACAAATTATTCCGAGTGATTGATATTTTTGTTTTTCGCTTAAATATGATCCCAACAAAAGCAAGCTTTTTCGACTCTTGGTAAGAGTATAGAGAGATTATTGAAATCGCTGGATAACTAGTGAGCACTTGCCTTTCTCAGAAGAAAGATCTTTACCATCAATGTCTAATGCAAAGTTGTGCAACAGATACAATATGGAGCCCTTATAACTTTACATAAACATATTATTACGAGTGATTTAGAGGTGGTAGTGAAAGGAAGATAAAACAATACAATTGAATTCCAACTATTAAGAGCGTCCTTGGCAGTAAACACTCCCCAAAACTCATTGCAACTACTCAACGGAGAAAAGGGTAGAACACTAATTGCACGGAAAAACATGCAAGTACTGAAAATATTCCCCGTGATGGAATACGATGTGCACACGGAAATCGCGAATATCCACGAGTAGTTATAAGATCTCACCATAAAAAACATCAACATTTATCAGCCATCAACGGTTGTCTGATAAATCGTAAGAAAAACCTATGATTCACATATGCTATATGCCATCAGGGATTCTTTCTCTTCACTAATTACTTGCGTACATCCATTTTACCAAGCTGCATTCTTTCTCTCTCTCTCTCTCTAACACACACACACACAAGTATTATTTCTACAGAAAGTTAAAGCAACAATCACAAAATCAAATACAACTTGAATCACTATCCAAGACATGGCCGATGATACAATACTACTAATGAAATATGCTACACTGCGCATAAAAGAAATGTCTTCGGACTTGTCGGCTAAAGGGTAATTGGCACATCTAGCTTGTCGTCAATAGGCAACAAAGGGAATACATCCTCACCTTCAACCATGGCCACTACATAAATCGCTTGATGCGTATATATGTTTGGCATAAAAGAAAGAAATTGCTTGCATACTCATTGTGATACTCACTGATTTTCATATGATACTATCCCAGAGAAATTGGATACCTGTTGTGATAACAATTCTTGGAGATTGAGGTTTGTGAAAGCGTGGGTAAAACAAAAAGAACAAGAAGAATCTAGGAGAACAATAGAATACTAAACGTAGTACCAAGAGACTATACACAAATGAGTCTCGTAGGGTTATAGGCATATATACAAGCTATCAAAAATTATTTCTATGACATGAGCATTGAATGGTTCAAAAAGTTCATAAATCAGGCACTATTTCTTCGTTATCATCTAGGAAAAAATATCTTTATACTACAATTAAGAATGGGTTCACCTCTCACTCTCTCTCTCTCTCTCTCTCTCTAGTCTTGTGGAGCTTTCTAGTAGGCACGAGCATCAAAAGCAATATTGTCAGCATGAAAACTCTATGCACGCATCTTGGGATGAAGACATTGCCTTCATGTGGCTCCAACCACTACATGAAGATCATTTCAGGGACATGAACTAGTTGCTAGAACGATTTATCACAGAGTTCTCTTAGAGTGATATCATTCATAACACTGCATCCTTGGTCCATATCTTCAAGCAAACACCTCAAGAGACAATCAGACTATCTGATTCGGATTGTATATGATCAAAAGTTGTGCATAAAGAAATTATTCCGAGTGATTGATATTTTTGTTTTTGGCTTAAATATGATCCCAACAAAAGCAAGCTTTTCCGACTCTTGCTAAGAGTATAGAGAGAGGATTGAAGTTGTTGGATAACCAGTAAGCACTCGCTTTTCTCGGAAGAAAGATCTCATTCATATTATGACGAGTGATTGAGTGATTGAGAGCTGGTAGTGAAAGGAAGATAAAACAATACAATCGAATTCCAACTGTTAAGAGCATCTTGGCAGTGAACACTCCCCAAAACTCATTGCAGATACTTGACAGAGAAAAGGATAGAACACTAATTGCACGGAGTCAATTGCAAGTACTGAAAATATTCCCCGTTATGGAATACGATGTGCACACGGAAATCGCGGATATCCACCAACAGTTATAATATCTCACCATGAAAAACATCAACATTTATCAGCCATCAACGGCTGTCTGATAAGATGTTACAACTTGTTTGACTG
The DNA here is from genome assembly GCA_020310875.1 of Ceratopteris richardii. Lineage (NCBI taxonomy): Eukaryota > Viridiplantae > Streptophyta > Polypodiopsida > Polypodiales > Pteridaceae > Ceratopteris > Ceratopteris richardii. The sequence continues at coordinate 13,787 of MU264389.1, forward strand.
AGACAAATGAGAGCATTTAACAAGCTTGAGGACTAAAGATGCAACGCTTCGCACCGTCGTGAATCTCTACACACAAAGAATTCTTAGTGACAAAATATAAGCTACTGCAAGCCTAAATGTTTTCTTTACACACAAAGAATCCCTGCTACTACCATTAATCCTCTCACTATGCAGAAGGAGCAGCTTCCCACTCCGCTTGAGCTCCTTCCCGTGTGCATGAAATGAAAATGTAATCAATCTCTCTCGCCACGGATACGCCTTGCAAGCTGGATATCACACAAGTTTGTATCTTCAAAAAGACCCACAAGGTATGCTTCAGCGGCTCTCTGCAAAGCTAACACAGCATGGCTCTGAAAGCGCAAGTCCGTCTGACGAAATTGCATGTTGTCGAATAATCAGAAATACACAGTTCATACCAAAAAAGGAGAATTGAAACGCAAGGAAACCCGAAAAGCATTGAGTCATACCTTTAAATCTTGGGCAATCTCACGAACAAGTCGTTGGAACGGAAGCCTTTGAATCAAGAACTCTGTGCTCTTCTGATATTTACGGATATCAAATACTGCTACTTGCGCAAACAAATATTGCTACTTGCGCAAACAAGAGAAGACATCGGGAGAGCTTTTTGAGCCCGCCAGTGGTCAGGGCCAATTGCTTGCGAGAAGCCTCCTGTTGATTTGCGGGCCATCTGCTTAGTACGGGCCATTGCACAATAGAGTTGTGAAACGCGAATGAGAGGGCAATTGTAGAAGCAGAACTGAACGCAGAAAACAACTCAAGTGGCTCAGAAATGGCTGCCGTCGGGAGAGCGACTGAAAAAGCCGTAGTCGACAAAACCCGACAATTTCTCAAGGCATATTTCTGGATAGACTCGCCACATTGCCTTGTTTAACTAATTAATATGACAAATCATTGAGTAAGTGACCCTAATCTCAATTCATACGTATGTGTAAAACATGGATTTATGAACTTGAACTCTGTACATCAATTACGTATATTTAATACATGCATTCATGTGGATGTGTTATTCTCAATTGAAAAAAATTATTGATGTGTGTCTAGACAATGGACTCCGTGTGATGCACTCACTAATCTCGTTACCGATGCACTCACTGCGTGCTTTGGCGAAGCATAGGCACATGGAGCATAACAACGCTCGACTTGATGGGATTGACTACATGCATGCAATCTATATGAACCTGATGACTTGTCTGATTGGGCCTCTTTTATTTACTCTATACCAATAGAGTAGGCTACGCTATCCCATGCACATCATAAGTTCTATCGCACATACCTTTTTTCTTTTTCTTTTCCAAAATAAGTTTCGCCTTTGCTTCATAGGCAAATGCTTTATCGAATGGTTATATCCAAAACCTAGAATTCTATATGAAACAGATACCGTTGGATATTTTTTATGGACAATTGAGCTTGGCTGAAATTTTCAAAGTTGTTGAGACCTTTGATGTACCTTTGAGACCTTTCGTGTAGTAATTTTCAAGGATACAATTGGTAACTTAGCCCATGATTTGTACAAGTTCATCACATAATGGTTGGATGCCGCTAAGCTTTGGAGTACTTTCATGACGTATCTCGTTTCATTTCGAAAACTTATGTTCACTATGTCATATCCGAGGCAATAACATTGTAGCTATTTTCTTTATACCTTGAACTTTGGGAGAAAAACTGCTCTACTAAACTACTTTCTTTACACGTTAGTGTCTAGTCCGTAAAGCTACTAAACTACATATCTTACCCTGTCCTAATGACTTTGTATCGATGAGACTCTAACATTCTCGCTTGGCATTGAAACTTTAAGAAACTTCATTACCCTCTTTTTGTTTAAGAGGTCATGCACAGTGTCTCTTCATGAGAAAATATTAGTAAGCCACGAAAAAGCCCAAAATTTTGATGAGCAACTTTCCAAGGTTTTCTTGTCTCATAACATAAATCAAACTCATTCAGAGTACAAAGCATCTCTTCCTAACATAATGATAGTACACCTCAAAGTGCTTTGTGCCACCATCAAATGCTATGTTCCCTCCAAAGGTCAACGTGTTCTAGTTCTAAGTACTTATACCAATAGGGTGGTTTTGGGACTCTACAAACCACCCAAATCATTCATCAGCCATGAGAGCCACACACACTCCACCGCAGGTATAACTTTTTTCCTAAGCTTAGCCTCATGACAAGATGTGGATGCAATATGCTACTTCTTGCTTAACCAATATACGCACAAGCTGCCAATCATAAAGCGAAAACCACTTGTAGACACATACATTTTAGAACATTAAACCTAATAAGAGTACGTGAAGAAATAGTATATAAACATGGCAATAATGTTCCCTCCTTATGATAAATCAAGCGAATACGTGGGGTACATGACAAGTAAAAAAAGATGTATTTAACCACCTAGGTACTTTTGAGACATGGACTATGCATAAACTTGCTCTGTTAAAGAGAAAAAGTTGAATGTAAGGACCACGTAATACATATATAAATCAAGAACTTTCTTGCCTAGCATAATGTTATAAGAGTATCCCAAGCATCTTGTGTTGTCTTGCGGAAGTGAATGTGAGAAAGAGTGGCATGTTGGATAGACAAAGCTATCAATGCATCTTTGCCATTCGATCAAACTTGCTCTCTATCCTTATTCACTATATTTGCACACATAGTATGCATTTTCAACACCCTCCGCAATACTCCATAGGATTTTTGTGACCAACACATGTCACATAATGTATGCCCACAATGGGTAATTGGTACCATCGAGCGTATAGTCAATATCCAACATATGGAATACATCCTTACTTTCAGTCATGGACACTAACTTAATACCTTGATGCCAAAAATTTATTGTATCAGAGAACGTTGATAAGAAATACCTATTCCTGCTCTTCTAGACATGTAGCAACTTTGAGATGCTTGTATTGATGTATATAGGTTTTTCATAAAAGGAAGAAATTGCTTGTATGATCACTGTGATAGTCCTTATCACCTAGAGTATCCTCACTGAGTTTTGTGTGATTTTGAGATTATGACTATAGGGATGTCCACACTACTCTAGAGAAATCCGATATTTGTGATACCAATGGTAGGAGTTTGAGGTTTGTGGAAGCATGGGAACAACATAAGGAAGAAGAATAATCTAGGAGAACAACAGAGTATTGAATGTAGTACCAAGTGAATATACAAAGATAAGTGGCTTGTTAGAGTTACCGTCATATATTCAAGCTATTATAAGCTATTTCTATGATATCAACATGTGATTAGTGTGAATAGGTCATAAATCAAACATTGTTTTTTCATTCTCATCGACGATTAAATAAATTCATACTACTTTTAAGAATGGGCTCATGTTCTCTCTAAAATAACAAATGCACTTAGCATAGTGGTGAAGTCTCAAGGATGGGAAGCACGAGGTCTTGGGTTTGAATCCCATGAGGAGCATGGAGCATGCATTTCAATCAGCTCTAGAGCCTCCGAACTTAAATTAACATGAGTTAATTTGAGCCAAAAGATACTTAGCTTGATCCTCGAGTTCACTACCACTATTGGATTTTAGTGGAAGGTTTGAAAGGAGAGTTGCAGATCATACATGCAGAGGTCAACTTAAGTAAGTGTCGTGGTTATCATTGATTGAAGAGCTATATATAGAGGCATAAGGTTGGGAAGAGAGTCAAATCTCTAGGGAGTGGTAGTCCTAACAGTCTAGTT
>MU264390.1:0-2500 GCA_020310875.1 Ceratopteris richardii
TATATATATATATATATATCTACATATATATATACTCCTTGTCGAGAGCCTTGGAAAGACTTTCTTCATCAAAGACTTCGCATGGTTGTGCCCGCTACATCTGGGCCATGGAAATGCGAGGTCACATGGATACTTGTTGAGATGCGGCATAGTAGGTTCTCGAGGCAGATTGAGGATCATTTTGCTCACAATATCCTGAGATTGTGAAAGTAGTGTCATCCTTTTTTTCAGCTTTCTCTCTCTTGTAATGAGAAGATGCTCCTCGAGCATATGACATGGAATCTTCCTCTTTGTATGGAGAGAGGATTGGTGATTGGCTCCCATATTCGTGTTTGTTGTGGGGTATTTGCTAGGAGTCTCGTTGTAGTATTGATGCTCGCTCTGCCTCAAGTTGCCCCCCCCCCCCCCCCACGGGGTCGACCATTCCCTACTTTCAATGTACTATACGTTTGGGCTCGGGGACTATTCAATTATGTCTCCCTACAATCCTTGTTGGAGCCAAACTTCGCAATGCCATGGCATTTCTGTTGAGTTCTTGGCAGGATCCCTACGCGCGCGTTCCCCCCCCCCCCCCCCCCCCCCCCCCCCCCCCCCCCCCCCCCCCCCCCCGGGAGTCGACCATTCCCTTCTTTCAGTATACTACACGTTTGGACTCGAGGACAATTGAACTGTGTCACCCTACTATCCCTGTTGCAGCCAAACTTTTATCGTTTTGGTAGGTCATTTGGAGTAATCAGTAACCTCATCAAACTCTTGTTTTTCAGTCCTTGGTTGCTCACAAGGGCACTGCAGTTGGCACTTGGTTGAGTTATAGAGGCCGTCCTCTCGAGTGCACAAGTTGTGGCTATGGCCTTTCGGCTGAGTTCCTTTCATACTTTTGGTGGCTCATTTGGAGTAGCGAGTAACCTCGTCAGACTCTTCTTTTTCAGTGGTTGGTTGCTCACAAGGGCACTGCAGTTTGCACTTGGTTGAGTTATAGAGGTTGTCCTCTTGAGTGCACAAGTTATGGATGGACCCTGCTCCTTAGGTGGATCACTTTGATGCCTAGCAGTAGCACGGGATCGCGCGCTCGTAACCCTGCAATTAGTGCTGTCAAGCTCTGCATGAAGCATCCTGTAAACTGATCCTGCTCATCATGAATGGATGCTTCTATGCTTTCCTATGATGCGAAAGCACTCTCAAAATCAATAGGTGAAGTCTGAAAAAAAACACAAGGAATTTTAAGAATCTTATAACTTATCACATAAGAATAAGCTAGCAAATATTTTCAGAAATTATAATCATCAATATTGTGACCTGCCTTTGACCTTTAAGAGTTCGTAATGTACGTAAAAGTCATAAATTGGCCTTACAAAAGACCACACGATGCAACTGCTCCACACTCAAACAAGTACGGAGCTTGGTGTGCACTAAGAAGAATGCACTCCAATTCCTCACATTGGATAGAAGAAGAATCCTACAATTATCATTGATCATTAAACTTTATAATTCATGAATATTGAATTATAATTATGTAACAAATCACAAATGATAAATCAAATTTCAATATAGGATATACCTGTGACAAGACCTTGAGCGCATATGGTGCAATGATAAGGTGACCATAACCGTAATGATTCGACCACTCAAGAGGTCGAGATGTGACATCTGGCCTCAATGAGGTGGATCTAGCATAGCCAATACCAACATTGCTCATATAGGCTGAAAACTCACTATCAAAGGCCACCTGCTGATCAGGACTCATAATGCGCTCCATGTACAAGTCCTTCATATGTCACGTGTGGTTTCGACCATAAACATGGACCCTTAAAGTAAGGGTATAAAAGTGATGCAAAACTATGAATCGGTCTCGATAAAAACTGCCATCGAGACTCCACTAGCTCCATCACATCACGATGTCTACATAAAAAAATTATAAAAACAAAAAGCCATTATACAATCATCAATTTTATCACAAATAAATTATAAATCATCAATGTAGTCACAAATAATTAATAATTAAGAATTCAAATATACCTAGAAGTCGATAACATGGTCAAGGATGAAATAGCCTCCCGCATCCGTGTATACATATGATATAAATGGCCAAGTGTGAATTCCTCCATACCAGCAAATCATAGTACTATATGAATCGGGCGTAAGGCGGGCACAATACGCTCTATCTCTACCCAAAGATCCACGTCAAAAATCTTTCGCTGCACATAATTTGCCGCCTTTGTGCGTCCTCGTGCGATGCTCCGCCATCGAGGGTCTATAACTGTCATGCGTAATGCATCCATGCATACATGTAGTCTAGAAAAGACATGGTAGACATAGCCAAATCGGGTCCCGAAACGTATCAAATCTTTCTTACTATGAGCCCGAAAATTAGCTAATGCTCGGTGATTTTTATGTATGGAAGAAATCACCTTTTTTGCATCATTGACCACAGGAGATAGCCACGGGAGCTTCCATATATCCTCAATTAATACATCTAAACAATGTGGAGCACATGGACTCC
>MU264390.1:12500-27696 GCA_020310875.1 Ceratopteris richardii
ATCTGCTGCTGCTTCTTTTGGCTGAAGTGTATCGAGTAACTGTAATTCTGACTAATGCTAAAGAAAAAAAAAAGAAAGAAAAAGGGGAATGTTTAGGAGCTATAGATATTGGAGAAAAAAGCAGCAGTAGGATAGTGTAGTTAAACAGCTGATTACACTTGAAACCAAAGATTCTCAGTCAGTTTGGAAGATGCTCAAGTCCTGAAGCTCGGAGTTTAGGCAGTTTCAGGGGGAATAGATTGGGATTACTACACAAAATGAAAACATCTTCGTCAAGTGTGGAAGCTATTCTTCACCACAAGGACAGGAGCCCAAATGGCTCTGGTCTCTGTCAGAAGCGAATGACATACGATGTTCGATGATTACCACAACTTATGTGCAAGATAGACAATCCCTTTTCCAAGATCAGGATTGATTCAAGGCTGCTCATATCCATGTTTACACTGGTTTCTGGGAGCTTGTGATTTCCTTAAGAAGAAAAAAGAGTTATAAATGCTGTATTCAAGGACAGATTTGCACCTCATCATTCATATAACATCTCAGTTATTACTTGTACCATGCAGGCTTTTCATACGTTATATCATACGGATAACAATGTTCTTCTAGGAGCACCAACTGGGAGTGGAAAGACCATTTCATCAGAGCTTGCAATATTTCGCCTGTTTAACACACAACCAGGGATGAAGGTGCATTGAGTGAAATTGAAATCTTATGTTCTGTAATGCTAAATTAGATGGCAAAATAAGTAAATGATACATGTGATGCAGTTTTCTGGATGTCTGAAGGAGCTTATCTATAGGTTTGCTGTGTTAGGTTACATATATTGCTCCCCTGAAGGCCCTTGTCAAAGAACGGCTTGAAGATTGGCGAAAAGGTCTGGTAAAAGCTTTGGGAAAGAAGATGGTAATAGTGGTTTGAGCCGCCTCCTGCTTAAACAACATATGATGATCAGGAATCAATTTTGTGGGTTATTACCTTTGCAGGTTGAGCTTACAGGGGACTTCACACCTGATTTGAATGCCCTGCAAGCAGCTGATATAATAATCTCAACACCAGAGAAATGGGATGGTATCAGCAGAAATTGGCATAGCCGAGGATATGTGACAAAGGTTACATTGAGCACTATCACATGTGCGTTTCTTCTAGCAGAACTATTCCGTATCTAACAATTGTGTTTTTATGCATTGTAGGTCGGTTTGATGATAATGGATGAGATTCACCTTCTGGGTGGAGATCGGGGTCCAATCCTTGAGGTATGATACTCTCATATTGAAAGATTAAAATGGATAATAAACTTGATTAGGTTAAGAGGAAGATCTGTCGTTTTCAGGTTATTGTCTCTAGGATGCGATATATTTCTTCACAAACTGAGAGGCAAATACGATTTGTAGGTCTATCTACAGCACTTGCGAATGCTCGGTTAGCATTGCATATCCTTCTTCACTTATGAATTATCCACTATTGCAGAGTCATTGTTTCTCAAGGATTAGTTACAACTTCTCATTTTGTTGATCTTCATCACAGGGATTTGGCAAGCTGGCTTGGTATTCAAGACATCGGATTGTTCAATTTCAAACCAAGTGTTCGTCCTGTGCCACTTGAAGTTCATATTCAGGCACGTTATGTAATCTCTGAATGGAAAGTACCAGTTATGCTTTTTGTACATTTTAATTGCACTAGGCTTAATCGAAGGTTAAAAATTTAGTTTCTTCTCCTCCTCTATGCATCTTGACTCTACCATTTAGTTTCTTGGTGCGTTATGAGGTAGATTAGATAAAAGTGATTTTACAAATGTAGGAAGAAATTAAGATATCTATCAAGCTGACAAAAAACCGCATAAAGCAAGACAATAACTTGATGAATTCAATTCATAAGCAGAGAAACTGCTGACAAATAGGCAAAAGAGGTTTAACGTGGAAGTTAGTTTTTTATGGATATGATATGTGTAAATGCTAAAGCTCTGCTATGAAACATTAAGATGATAAATCCATCAGCAAAAAGCGAAGGCATGTAGGTATCGGAGAGAATAGGTGACTGGTAGCAGTAGAAAGTAATCAGTAGCTGAACTGTATAGGTACAGCTGTAGAAGTGTGTGGAGGGTACCAAAAGAAATCATGGTGGAGAAACATAGAAGCAGTAGCAGCATAAAAGATTGCGGCAGTGTCATATAAGGACATTTGCTAGGTGTACCTCTAGAGGGGAACCTAGTGCCACCCGAAGATTGCCTTGCCCTTGGGTGATCACCCCTAGGGTGTGGTCTTGCCCCTAGGCGACCATCCCAAGGCGTGCCGTTGGGCGACCACCTCTAGGGTGTGTTCTTGCCCCTAGGTGACCACCCCAAGGTGGCCATGCCCTTGGCGAGCATCACCTTTGGTGGCCTTGCTCCTCAACAACCACCTCCTTGGGTGGTCAAGCCCCTTGGTGTGATCCCCTTCTGGGGTGATCAAGCCTCTCAGCGATCGCCCACTTGGGTGGTCAAGCCCGTGGGCGACCCCCTTCTCGGGTGGTCAAGCCATCAGACGACTCCCCTTGGGGATGATCACCCCTTGGATGATACTTGATGGGAACTACGCCACAAGGCAACCACATGTAAGATAAGATCAGCTTCAAGGGTGACCCACCTCTAAGGCAACTCTTATTCATCTCGATGACTATACCTCGTCATCCCCCCCCCCCCCCCCCCCCTCTCTTTCCTCTTTCCCCTTCTTCTTTTCTGTTTCGCCCTGGCCCTCGCTTTTTGTTTCGGAAGAACTCATCACATTCAGACATTAAAAGATAAGTGACAAGGCAACTACCTGGCCATGCACACTTGACTCCCTGACAATTGCAATTGGCGATGTTCACATCTTGCAAAGGGACTTTAAGGGGAGGAAGAGGTTGACTTCAGAGAGACACACTCCATCCTTCAAGTTCATGCATTCAAGAAATTGTATTTAGCATTGTACTCCTTTTGTAGTTTGTGCCTTGTTACCTGTACCAACAAGGGAGTCCTTGCCAGAGGTGTTGGCCTACAAGGTAACTTGGTTTAGTGATGATTAGGAGTTCATATTCTGCACCCATCTTGCTAAGAGTTTGAGGATTCTCCTTAAATTAAGGTGTCTGTTGTATGTTCATATCCTACCCTTTAGATGTGGTTCCCTTCCGTCTAAGTGTCTCCTCCGCATCTTGCTTGAGGTCCATTGACTTGTTGAGGTTCATGATCTTAGTCTAATCATCAAGTGAAGTGGACATTGAGCTCCTCTTGTTAAGTCTTTGTTAGTATTCTAATCAAAATGTACATAACTACTCAAACTGCACTCTGCGCAACCCACAAACTATTCACCACCTATTGGTGAAAATTTGGCACGCCTGATGAGATTGAGCGTGAGGAGTTATCTCCAATCGTTGGTCTTACCACTATTCTTCTCACTATTACCTGCTGCCCACTTTTGGGCAATTGTCTCTAGAACAACTTTCTCTCTCCTCAGTGATTTACTCCAACAACAACTGTCTCGTGGGTAATTGTTTCCGCTCTCCCTGGGGACCCTTCTCAACTATATTTCACTCTCCTAGGCAACTCTTTTCAGTATAATTTGAGATTTGTCCTAGACTCCTAGCTATTTTCTCTCTCATGGGGGATACTTCTTTGCTCAATTCTCTATGTTGGGTGAGTTTTCTCAGCTCATTTCTCTCTCCTACGAAACTTATTTCTTTTCCTCTTTGGTGGGGAACATTGCGCTGAGGGATTTGTTGATATATTAAGCTAGTGATGTCTCTGAACGCACTTAAGACCGTTGGGGCACCTTTTTCCCTCTTTAGGAGGTTTTTCTCCCCAGCTTGTATATGGGCCATTTATCTTTTTACATTCACTCATTCTCTATTGTGTTGTGCTGCAAGCTTCTTCTTCTTCCTTGTGTGGAATGTGTGCTTCTAAAGACCTTGAACTCCAACAGGCTCTTTAGGATTTTCAAGACCAAAAATGTTTTCTTCCAAATGGGAATGCAACACAAGTACTTGATGTACGATAACAATGATGTGAAAGTAGTGATTTATTTTTTATACAGAATTTTCACATGTATAGCAAGTTAATAAGTTGGAGTGGTTCAAAGCATAAGGGTTCAAAAATAAGATTGTGATCCCATTGAATTTCTTGTTACTCTTTTCCTAGCATTCCATTGCAGATGAGAAGACAATTATTTTCAAGAGAGGATGAATATGCTTGCAGTTTGGGGTTTCAATTCGAGAGGGGCATGTGAGAAAATCTTGGTTGAATAGTTGATTCCCTAGGGGCTTTTGAAATAGATAGTTCCCTAATCTTTTGAATTCTGCTCTTGGATCATATAGTTTCCCATCAAAAAACTTCTTCAAGAACATACATTGCTTGACATAGCTGTAGCCTGTGAGTAACAAGTTCCAAGAAATGATGCCCCCCATTGATTTGCTGGTGGAGAAATGATTTCCAAGAGCAAAGCACCATCTATCTTAGTGTTCTCTTCCTCCAAAGAGAAGCTTTGGGGGATCTTAACAAAAGTTGGAGAGAAGATCCAATTCAATCAATCAAAGGAAAGTAATACCTTATGTGAGCCATAGTAATGCACCATGGGGCCTCCATGTATTGGCCTTTCAAAGCACTTCATTTAGGACCCAAGGCGTTTCTTCCCTATTCGTGACATCTATACCCAAAAGGTCAATTGAGATGACTGCAGATATAACCTCTTCGAATAGGACCCTCCCAAGCTTAGTAAGAAAATCAGGCCGAATTAACATTCAAACAATTTACATTTCACAAGCTTTACTTTTAGTCTTGAGTCTCAATTTTAAAGATTACAACTGCTTAATAAGATGTTTTGCAAGATGCCAAAGGTATGCCCTTGGCCCATCTCACTTGCATTTCCAATGGTTGCTTGTATTGTTGGATGGCAACCTTTTGAAAAGTGGGATTTAGACTTCTTAGGACCCATAAACTTGCGAGAACAACCAGGAGCAAAGCGATACATTCTGATGGCAACATGCTACTCGACCAAGTTCCTAGAGGCAAAAGCGACAACCTATTACCCCTTCCAATGTAGCCAAGTTTTTGTACAAGCAAATATTTTCTTGAAGCACGCATTTAATTTATCAAGTGATAGAATGAGAGAGGTATATGCTATAGCATGTGCTCACCAAGTCTTGTGCCTACCTAGTACTACTTTTGGGCGAATGGGCAAGCAAAGAGCTCCAATAAGTCCTTATTTTCTATCATGGCTAAAATATGTTTTGACAACTCGATGACATGGCCTATAGCTATAATTAGAGCCATTTGCGCTGAGCTCATGAAATCTTGAAGTATCGTTGGCGGTTTGCCCTTTTGACTTGATTTTGGGAGTGGAGCCATGGTGCCATAAGAACTCATCATCAAGGAGCAAATCAAAGATCATGAACAATTGGGAACGGAGCAAGACTGGCTAAGTACAAATGGCCAATTTTTGAAGGTATGGACCATCAAAGCCAAAGTCCTCCCACCAAAGGACAACACCAACACATAATCTATCCTCTTGTGCATACGCACATTCATATGAAGCTTCTTTCTCCGTATTGTATTTGGATGGCTGATCTCTAATAAGTCATTCATAAATAATGGATTATCATTTATGATTTATGCCAAATAATAAAAGTTGAAACAAAACAATAGATTCTAGAACGAAGATTCAATTCTTATCGTACCACATTGAAAGCTATGTGGTCATGGTAGAAAAAAAACGTGCCATTGTCGTGTCCACGTTTTTTTTGACAATGGCACGTTTTTTTTCTACCATGACCACATAGCTTTCAATGTGGTACGATAAGAATTGAATCTTAGTTCTAGAATCTATTGTTTTGTTTCAACTTTTATTATTTGGCATGAATCATAAATGATAATCCATTATTTATGAATGACTTATTAGAGATCAGCCATCCAAATACAATACGGAGAAAGAAGCTTCGTATGAATGTGCATATGCACAAGAGGATAGATTATGTGTTGGTGTTGTCCTTTGGTGGGAGGACTTTGGCTTTGATGGTCCATATCTTAAAAAATTGGCCATTTGTACTTAGCCAGTCTTGCTCCGTTCCCAATTGTTCATGATCTTTGATTTGCTCCTTGATGATGAGTTCTTATGGCACCATGGCTCCAATCCCAAAATCAAGCCAAAAGGGCAAACCGCCAACGATACTTCAAGATTTCATGAGCTAAGCACAAATGGCTCTAATTATAGCTACAGGCCATGTCATCGAGTTGTCAAAACATATTTTAGCCATGATAGAAAATAAGGACTTATTGGAGCTCTTTGCTTGCCCATTCGCCCAAACGTAGTACTAGGTAGGCACAAGACTTGGTGTGCACATGCTATAGCTCATACCTCTCTCATTCTATCACTTGATAAATTAAATGCGTGCTTCAAGAAAATATTTGCTTGTACAAAATCTTGGCTACATTGGAAAAGGGGGTAATCGGTTGTCGCTTTTGCCTCTAGGAACTTGGTCGAGTAGCATGTTGCTATGAGAATGAGAGAGGTATATGCTATAGCATGTGCATATGCACAAGAGGATCGAGTGTTTCTTGACGTGATTGACGTACATAGGGCGTTTCCGATGATGTGGAAGAGGGAGGAAGAGTAGGAGGAGTGTGAGCTGGAGTAGGAGCATGAACTGGAGCCGATGAAGATGATGTTCTTGAAGTGGATGGCATAGAAGACTTCACAAATGATGCAGGGTTGATGGGAGCTTGTGAGACACGATGAGCATGAACTTGGGAATCACTAATAGTAAGTTTATTGAGTAATTCTTGCTTTTTCTCGAAAATGATTGCGTATTAAAATTTTACTTCATATCCACGTACATAAAGTAAGTGTGCATGCACCTTGTTTGATGCATTGGCTTTTTTGTAGCCACATAGCTTGCAATTTCATGGCCTTGCACCACCTCCTTCTTTGGCAGATAGAGTAGTCCACCTCCCACCATGTCTTTTTGCTTGTAGCATGCCTCCTCTTGTTGTTGGATCCATATGTTTGCCATGAAGAGGTCATATGGGAAGAAAGTACTATGAGGATAGGAGAAAAGAGGAGAAGAGTGAAGAGAGGGCTGAGAGGATGGAGAGCAGCCTTTGAATATGTAAGGGGGAAGCTAGCTAAGCCTTGATGCACATAAGATGTCTGCAATGAAAGCTCAAAGTGAACTTGTGAGTTTCATAGGCGGAAATGACTCTATTTATGCTTGTGTGTAGGGCTAAAAGAAGGTTTTAGAATCCCTTAACGAAGTGCCAAAACTAGCCTTAAAAAATTGGAAAAAGTTTTGATTTTGAAAGTCCAAAGAAACTTATGGCCATTGCATGCCATCCCAGATGTGGACTATCACAAAAAAACGTCCTGGGGATGCATTCCATTGATGGAAAGATGTTACAGAGGGGCTTGGGGGTGGCAGCCCGTCCCTTCTCCATCCATCTTGGGGACATGTCCCCATGGGACTTTGCGACCACCTCTTTGTGGTCCTACTCTTAATGGCACCACTGAGAAGGGGGGAGGGTTTTTATTTTTTATTTTTTTTTGGGGGGAGGGGGGGTTTTTCGGAACACACTCTCGTGCCATGCCTTGTGCCCTCCTACCTCCAAAAACCCACTCCTAGTCTAATTCCTCTGCAACACATCCTAGTTGCACTTGCACCTACACTTACTCCTTCCCTTGGCATAGAGGTAATTTTTTCCCATCATATCTTGATGTGCACTTTGTGGCACCCATCCTCCTTTGTACCACCATGGGATAAGTGATCATGGAATACCATGAACCCTAGCACCCATAGTCACTAGGGGACAGTGACGTCCCGCGGTCAGGGACGGGACTTGGACCATCTCGGGGACACCAATCCGGGATGACACTCAAAATATGCTGATTTTAAGGCTAATTTGAAATGGAAACCATTCATAAGGATTTTGTTAGCTTATAAGAGCACAAATAAACAAGAAAATAGTAAAAATAAGTTTATCCAAGGGGAGTCTAGACTCTGTGCTACATGAGTAGAGGTGGTAGCCCATGATGCAATTTGAATCTCCAGTTGCTCAAAGTATTCTGAATCATGTGCTTTGAGGAGAGGACTCAAGAGTGGCTGCTGAAATCACTCTCTTAGAGAGGCCCAAAGGTCAAGAGGATGGAGAGGGTTGCTGAATATGCAAGGGTGCACACCAAGGTAGCTCAAGAGAAAGTTGAAAGTAAGTAGTGTATTTTGAGGGCAGCAAAGAGCCCCTTTAATGGTTGCTTTGGGGCCCCATAAGAAGCTTCTAGAAAGAGAAGCTAGGTGCCAACTTTTAAAATTAAGAAAAAAAAATTTGGCGAAAAAAAAATTCCTGCCAAAAGTGCCGTCCTTGTTTGGCATCGTAATAGCATGATGTCCTGGGGATGAAAATCTATGTTGACGGGAATTCTGGGACTCCAGCCGTCCTGGTTGAGCATCCCATGAGATTTGAAGGGGGGGACAGTGTCCCGATGTCCCTCGAGCCCAGGGATGCGCCCCCCTGTAACTACGCTAGCACCTTCATTGTGAGGTGATCTACCTCCCCAAGGGGGAGACAACCATCTTTTGGCTAGTTTACATCCTCAAAACGGGGTGGCCACCTTCTGGGTGGTCTACCTTCTGACAATTGACCACCTTTGGGTCACGGGTGCTCTATCTCCCAAAGAGAGGCGATCATCTTTTGGGTGTCTACCTTTCAAAGGAGGGGCAACCACCTTCTGCTTGTCTACCTCCCCAAGCAAGGGCCCTCCTTTGGGTAGTTTCTCTCTCCAAGTATGGGCAACCACCTCTCGGTGGGCTACCTCCGAAAAGATGAGTGACCACCTTCATCTCCCCAAGGGGGATGACCATCTTTGAGACTAATATCTTGAGGTTAGGACTCCATGAAGGGAAGATTACTTGTCAAGTTTCCAAGGTACAAAGGGATCATTTGCTCTGCCACTGTGCAGCTTGGAGGCATGGAGGGAGACCTGGAGTGGAAGGGTCTTGTATAGAGAGCTCTATTGGAGTGGGAGTTCTCCATAGTTGGTCAGGTACGATCTGTACAACAGGTACGATACGTATTAGTAGTATACAAGGTACGTACTAATCATGATTCATGAGGTACGAATTCGTACGATTTTTTTTTCCTTTTTTTTTTTTAATAATTATTTTGAAATTTCGTAAGTTGAATGTAAAATACATATATACATAACTAAACTAGTAAAGATTGATGTGAAATATTTTATAACACATATATACACGATGCATGTAAGTTGTGCACAATGTGCATTCATGGTTCAATGTTTCAACTTTCAACTTGCACATACTATGCATTATGCATTCAGATTGTGTGCAATGTGCAATCATCAATGACAAATGTGTAACATTATGCGATGCATGTTTACTAATTTGCATTTTGTGCATTGTGCATTATGCAATGTGCATTTACCATTCATATTGTGCATCATTTATTTCACGATTTCGAACTCACATGTGCATTGTGAATTATCACTTGTGCAGCGTGCTATGTGCAACAATGTATAATGTATTATGTGTCAATGATCAATAATCAAACTTCAAAGTTTCAAAGACAACATACAAATTATAAATTATAATCATGCCATGACTCACACAAATTACATATATCATGAATCATGATTCATATCATCAATCATAATTCACGAGTCATCAATGATCACTAGTGTCCACAATGACAAAAATAAATGCCAACTATCATAATATCATAATGTCATAAATATCAAATGATAAATCGTAAATCATAATACATATGAATCGTGAATCATGGTCATCAATGATTACTCATTATCGTCGGAGTCATCTAGCTCACATCTAAAGAATCCTTTAATGCCATCTCATAAGTAGAGGACACTACACTCTCTATGGGACTAACAACATTCCCTTCATCATCAAATTGAGAGGAATGATGTCGAGCATGTAAGATTGTCCTCCTTGTACATGTGGCCATATGTAGGGGTGCCCTGCTCGTACTAGCCTCCTCTCCATGCGTAGTGGTCAAACTCGATCCACGTCGAATGATGAAGCCCTTCCGATGACCACGGACCACTCTGATGCCTCTAGTGGTACTGGTATGGCTCTGTGTTTGCCTCACATCTATAGAGGATAGCTCTCTATAAACCTCGGCAAATGGGAACTCCTTATCATTCTCATGCATCTCATTCCCCTAGGCGAGGCATGGTGCTTAGTAATGGCCAAAATGTATCTACATCAACCTAAACTAGAAAAATTTCAAATAGTCATTTACAAATACATACATTATAATTTATAATTTATATAAAAATTGAATTACACTTACTTGCTTCAATGTTTCCATGTTTGGTATGTTCTCCAACATCCTCAAGTTAGTAGGAAAGTAAATCAACTTTTCCATCTACAGAGGGCTAAGCGCGTACTTTTATAATATGAATGGATAAGAGAAAAGGCACTCCAATTTCTCTCACAGGCTCTGGATGAGCAATCCTGTGAGAGACATATGTAGATAAAGTGGAGAAGCTGAATCCAAAATTTTGTTGCAAAGAAGGGGCTTCACCATCGAAGCCCTATCCCAACACGAGAGGAATGTGAATGCCGAGTTCTCTCTCTCATCCAAGTAACAATTGATCCTCTCTAACATCTCATTATGCAAGTGAGAGGGAACAACTCGTGGCATGTATGAAAGTTTATCTGAAAGTAACTCGATATCTGTATATAGTGGAGGGCTTTTAAATGCAGGATGCAATAGATCCGCAAATCATTGAATGGGTCTATGCATCCATGTCCATCTTCTCAATGTCACTTAATGAAAACAAAAATAGCTTATAAGTACTTGAAAATTATTAATTAAAGAATGTCTTTCGATTTAATGATTCATAATATTTCTTACGTCAAGCACATCATTGGTTTGTTCCATAGTGACAATAGTGGTTTCCTTAATATCATCTATGGTTCTCCTCATCATATGTATGGGGAGCCCCAATGTGGCACCCGCACAATCTGTCATGCGCAAAACTCTATAAATAGGTTTCAAAACATTTAAGACGGATTTCACTTTCTCCCAAAACTCCTCGTCCAAGCATAGCCTCTGCATGCTCTTGGATTCCTCCAATGAGCTCTCATCCCAATCATTCCATAAAGACTGAGACCATTGTCTGTCTAAGAGGGATTCTGATCTCAAGTAGGCCTGAAAGCACAATCCACATATATGCAAAACGAGTGGTAGCGGGGTTTTCGATTTCAATTACCGTGCTCTCTGAAAATGGATAACACTTTCCCTTTCTCTGTGAAAAATATCACCAAGCTAGAGGCTTTTTGTGTGCAAGCCTCCAATGAGCTCATTCCTCCAATGAGCCCTCATCCCAATCATTCCATAAAGGAGAGACCAGTGTCTGTCTAAGAGGGATTTTGATCTCAAGTGAAAGCACAATCCACATATATGCAAAAGGAGTGGTAGCGGGTTTTTTGATTTCAAGCTTACCATGCTTTCTAAACATGGATAACACTTTCCCTTTGTGTGAAAAATATCACCAAGCTAAATTCTTTTTGTGTGCAAGCCTCCAATGAGCTCATTCTTGCAATGAGCTCTCATCCCAATCATTCCATAAAGGAGAGAACATTGTCTGTCTAAGAGGGATTGTGATCTCAAGTGGGCGTGAAAGCATAATCCATATATATGCAAAATGAGTGGTAGTGGGTTTTTTGATTTCAAGCTTACCATGCTTTCTAAACATGGATAACACTTTCCCTTTCTGTGTGAAAAATGTCACCAAGCTAGAGACTTTTTGTGTGCAAGCCTTTACCATGAAAACTTCCTTACAAATAGAAACATCCGCACACACATCATGATAATGATTCATAAAAGCTAGAAACATATTGTATACAAAATTCAGTTTTCGTGCACATTGCACATGCACACATGCATATGCGCATGTGTCATGCACATGCACATGAGATGCACATGCCACATGAAGGTGCACATGCATGTGCGTGCATATGCATTGTGCACATGTGTGGATACTAGATCTACTTGATTCATGAAGCATGATAAATTTTAAAAACTTTACACAAAAAATAGAACTACCTATATCCTCCATCAATAGATCAAGGCAATGTGTAGCACAAGGAGTCCACACAATGTGCTTATATTCTTGCTTTAAGAGCTTTCCCATATGCCGACAATTGCTCGCATTGTCGGTTACAACTTGTACTACATTTTTTACTCCCATCTATGGATATGAAGTTGAAATTTCCAAAGACCAATATATTATCAATGATCATTAATGAAAAATGCTGAAAATTCAATTGCAAAAATTACAAATAAAATAGAGTCTAGACTATATAGGATTAAAGTCAGTAAATACATTAAAGATTTTACCTCCTCTATTGCTTTCTTGATATGCCGATATATGAAAGCTCCGATGGTCTTCTTTCCCTTTTTGCCCATCTCTACGGCATGTAGAAAGAATGTACCAATTGGGCATGATACAAGAATGTTAATCATGCTCCTATACTCTCTCTCTCTCTCTCTCTCTCTCTCTCTCTCTCTCTCTCTCTCTCTCTCTCTCTCTCTCTCTCTCTCTCTCTCTCTCTCTCTCTCTCTCTCTCTCTCTCTCTCTCTCTCTCTCTCTCTCTCTCTCTCTCTCTCTCTCTCTCTCTCTCTCTCTCTCTCTCTCTCTCTCTCTCTCTCTCTCTCTCTCTCTCTCTCTCTCTCTCTCTCTCTCTCTCTCTCGCATGCCATGACATGGAGATACGGAGACGTCAGCAGCCCACCCCTATCGATTTGGACGTTCAGAGCATTTTGAGGATCGCCATGATGCCTTACCCACCGATGCATTATATCCTACACCCACTCTAGGCATTTAGTGGGTTGTGATACCATCGAGCCTCCCCTCCCTATGCATATCATATTTGTATCTCACCCATTGAGCATATAGAGTGCATACCCATAACACCCCCACACCCTTGATGCCAGTTACTATCCACTCCTTTTATACCCGTTTGCGGTACTCACACTTTATTTTCCTTTTGGGATCACAGTGGATTGGATCATACTGATGTATATGTTTTGTCTCATAGGCCCATTTTGGCCTCCAATAGACGTTAAAAAGTCTTTCTTTCTTTCTTTCTTTCTCTCCCCCTCTTCCACCGGAGAGGATGGTGCATCCATATCTAGACCATTTCTCTCTCATTGGAAGAAGAAAGAGATCAATTTTCTTCTTCTCTTCATAAATCCGAATAAGAAGGTCCGGTCCATCCTTGACATGGGCCCCCCTTCGAGATTGCCTTCACTGTAACCTTCCATTGCTTTGAATTCAAAAGATTAAAAGACAAATTCTCTAAAATTACCAATTTAGTGATCTCTGATTCCGTGATCTTTTGCTTCTCCTTGAGCCATGTGAGGGATGTCCTCGTATGCCCTGGAGCATCTCCTGATTCACCTTGCCTTTGATATATATAAGTTCTCACCGTTTGTGCCAAATTTGTCAAACGATCACATTTGAAGTATCTGTACGAGTGTATGCAATGTCTTTTCAATAAAGTTGTGCTTGTGTCATGCAGGGCCATTACATTCTTTACAAATTCCAGATAGTGAATGGATCTCCATTTGTATAGACTTTGTGATGGGTTTACCTCGGACATAGCCTGATCATTGTGCCATTTGGATTGCAGTGGATCAGTTCTTAAAGATGGTCAGGTCTGTAAGGCCTGTTCCATCATGAAGAGTTGCAAGTTCTCTAAGCTCTTTATTTAGCATCTGTATAAATTGTACGGAGTACCCAAGGAAATGGCTAGTGATAGGGACAGGAAAATCACTAGCAACTTCTCCCATATAGTCTTCTCGAAGTTTAAAGACCTGTTTGCATATGATGTTCTATGATCATCCAAGTTGATGAATAATCGAAGTGCACAAGCCAGACTTTGGAGGATATGTTGAAAGAATGTCAATCCCCGGATGGATTTTACTTGAGTGAGATGACAATCCAGTAAAGGGCACCCTAGCATACATTGAACCTTGGTCCCAGTGCGTTGGTACTTGTATTGGACACACATGAGAGCCTTTGTTACCAAGTATCTGTATGCAATGTCTTCTCAATAAAGTTTTGTGCTTGCGTCATGCAGGGCCTTTACATTCTTTACAAATTCCAGATAGTGAATGGATCTCCATTTCTATAGACTTTGTGATGGGTTTGCCTCGGACATAGTCTGATCATGGTGCCATTTGGATAAAAATAGTCAGGCTTGTATGGCCTGTTCCATCATGAAGAGTCGCAAGTTCGCTAAGCTCTTTATTAAGCATCTGTATAAATTGTATGGAGTACCCAATGAAATCGCTAGTGATAGGGACAGGAAAATCACTAGCAACTTCTCGCATGTAGTCTTCTTGAAGTTTAAAGACCTGTTTGCATATGATGTCCTATGATCATCCGAAAGTTGATGAATCATCAAAATGCACAAACCAGACTTTGGAGGATATGTTGAAAGAATGTCTCCTGTCATGAGTCTGATTGAGAGCAGTATCCTCCACTTATTATTTTTTTCTTAGAACAACCGGAGTAAGAAAGAGGATGTCTTCCAGCATAGCCAAACCAGTATTCATGTGTATCTTATATTGCACCAACTTTGTACTGCAGTTGATGTTCTTGAACTCAAATCATATCATGCTCTTTTCCCTATCCATTGCCAAAGAAGTCTCCACTTGTGTGCTTCCTAGCTCCTCAAATGCTTATATGGTGATTTTCATGCTGTTATATTTGAGTGAAGAAGACACATTCTATGTCTAGATGAGCTGTTCTTATCAGGTCTTCTTCATCCAAACCTTGTATGTGTAAACCTTTATCTATCATGTGGAGAGAATAAACTGGTGACACCTTAAATCTTAACAGGTTAAGGCTTCTGTTTTGGCATTCTTCTCTTATGTTGCGGTCTGGAAGCCATCCCCATTGGTCATTGGCCTTCTTTGTGAATTTGATATTGAATATGAGCTGATCGATGTTGAATGTGAGCTGTTAAATGTTGAATGTTTGTTGTCTAGAGCATTCTTGTAGGTCCTTGTGCTGTTTGAGGCAGTTCAGTTATGGCTGTGTGTGTGTGTGTGTGTGTGTGTGTGTGTGTGCGCGCGGGGGGGGGGGGGGGGGGGGGGGGGGGGGGGGGGGGGGGGGGGGGGGGGGGGGGGGGGGGGGGGGGGGGGGGGGGGGGG
>MU264391.1:0-27686 GCA_020310875.1 Ceratopteris richardii
TCCCACTCCGGCGGCCACTAACACTGGCACGCACGGTGGACTCGAACCTGCAAGCTTTTTACTATTCGGCTACTAATCCTTCTAAGTACATGTTACGGGCTAGCCTAAAAGTTCGGGTAATTTTCTTCTTAAGTGTTTCTAACATCCGTACCAAGATACTAGGCTCTACTAATTGGGCATTGGTTCTAGCCGAGCTTAACGCTATTGCTTCGGTTTAATAAAATCTCGGCCTGTGTTTGCAAAAAGGCCTCCTGTAAATAAAAATCGTTGGATAGGGCAGCATCCCGTGCAATCTTTAGATCTTCTATCTGTTTCTGCATGTTGATCAATCGTTCTTTTTGATTTGCACACTGGTTCTCTCTTCATTCGATTTCCTGATTCTGATACTGGATTGTCCTTGAGTAGGCATCGCGTTCTCTTTTGATATCTTTGATTAATTTCTGTGTTTGAGCCTCTTGTGCTAGCTTTCTTCGTAATATGTCATTGACTTGGTCAAAATCTATCTTGAATCTCTATAATTCTTCAATACTCTTCATTGCTAAATCGTGTTGCTCTTGTCCTTGTTTGACTACTTCATCCAGCTGTTGTCTTGTCTCTTCTAACAGATTGCCGAGTGCAATCCTTGCATCCTCCTTGTCTTGTATCTCTGTCTTCATTTGCTGGATTGCGGTTTGTGCTTCGGTTAGTAATCTGTCCTTTGCGGCTATTGTTCCAGCGCTATGGTCTTTTTGTTGGATTAACATTTGTGTTCGGCCAACTGAGCCTGGAGCTGAGAGACTTGCACCTGGAGCTGGTGGTTTTCAGCCCTAACGGCGTCAACCTCCTCCTAGAGTGTGTGATATCTGCTTCCAGTAAATCTACTTTGTGCTGCAGGTCATGTGGAATAGTGTCTGTGACTTCTCGACTTTGGACAGGGAGCTGCTGGGAGAGGTTAATGAGCAATTGTCCCATTGACGCAAGCTCAGAGAATACCGGAATTGATGGAGGAGAAGAGGGTTCCGTGGTTGTGAAGAGGAGGTGGTGTCAATCTGTTGGGAGGCGGTGGAGAATAGTTGGGGGATGAAGTGGAAGATGCGGTGGGCTCAACAGGTGCTATGGGTTCCGACGGTGGAGTGATAGTGGTAGCGACATATTGGATTACCTTTTGTTGTGTTGCTTTGGCGTTGTCTACGGTGGATTCTACGGCTTTGAGCAGTCTGTCGAAAGCTTCATGTTCCTCAGTTTGCTGTTCTTGCTCGGTATGTTGCTGAGAGACTTCTTCGGTCGAGATAGGTTCTGTTTCTGTTTTTCGTTCTTGTTCCTGGTGCTCGGATGATGTGGATTGCCCTGTTGAGTCGTGTTGTATGGACATGGCAGTGTCGTGGAAAGTTTCATCTTCGGCTTCCTTGTCTTGTCTGGCGGATTTCTATACGTCACTTTCGGAGGTGTAAGTGATGGGGGATTGGGCGATGGCAGGTATGATCTGCGCAAAAAAGGGATGGGCTTCCACTGAGTGCCAAGGCATCTCAGCGAAGTTGGCCAACCCATGGGTGCGCAGGTATTCTCCTACCTCGGTAGGGATACCATCACGGAAGGTTGCGTAATCCGCCAGTGCTTCCATGGCGCACACGAAAACAGAACACAGAACACGGATACACAGAGCACAGTGGGCGCACAGATTACAAACACAAAAACACAATAGCGATTTTTTTTTTGGCGCAACAGAAGAGATTAAGTAGAGACATTACGGTGGGGGGGGGGGGGGGGGGGTAGGGAAGTGATGGTTATCATTGTGCGGTGTTGGAATGATACTGCTTTCAATTTGGCGTGCATGCTCGAGTAACTGGTAAGGAGGGCGGCTTATGACATAAAGATTTTCGTGCTTTTAAAAACGCGGCTGTTTACAAAAAGAAAAGGAAGAACAGAAGGAAAAGTAAAGTAAAAACCAAAAAACGCGGTCCACCGCCGAATGTTTTTAATTGCTGGGCTAGCAGCGTGTTGATACGGCCGCAGCTTTCAAACCGTTGATTGCTTTTGGAAGTGGGTTTCCGGTCAACGTAGTCAATCGAAAAGTTGCTGGACCGATTTGCTCTGAGATCTTGTAAGGGCCGAACCACCGTAATGTGAATTTGCCTGCGGATCTATTTGACTTTGCATTATAGAAAAGTACAAGCTGTCCCACCGAAAAAACTGGAGTCTTCAAGTGTCGATTGTGTGTCCTAGCCTGTCTTAGTTGGACTTCGTGCATGGCTAAAAAACTGAGCCATCGATGCTCGTCTAACTCTCTGAGTGTGTCCAACCGAAATGACAGTGAGTCTTCCGGTAGCAGTTTTTGGGTAATGGCTACACGCAGACTTGGTATAACTGCTTCCATTGGTGCTATTGCTTCTAAGCCATAAGCTAGTTTAAAAGGTGTCAATCCTGTTGTTACCTTGTACGTAGTGCGGTAGGCCCATAACACTACAGGGAGCAATTGATCCCATCTTTCCGGTGCTTCCATGATCAATTTTCGAAGCATATTCAGCAAAGATTTGTTTGTACTTTTGGCCAAACCATTAGCACGAGGATAACAAGGAGAACTAAATTTATGTGTGACCTGGAACGACTGAGTAAGTACCTTCATTAAATTGTTTACAAAATGAGTGCCTCGATTTGAGACAAGTTCCAGTGGTAAACCAAAACGTGGAAAGACATCGGTTAGCAGACATTTTGCTACCGCAACTGCTGTAGCAGACCGTAAAGCCCAGGCTTCTACCCATCTGGTTGCATAGTCTGTACAGGTCAGTATGTAACGGTTGTTACTGAAGACTGCTGGAGGTGTAATCGGATCGATAAAATCTAGACCCCACTTCTGGAAAGGTTCCAATGGTAAGATGGGTTGCAGAGGAAAAAGGTGACGTTGCAAGGGCTGTCTAGATCTTTGACAAGTATCACATTGTTTGACAAACTATGATATATCTCTGTACATAGTTGGCCACCAGAGACCACTCTGCAGAATTTTCGGTGAGTTAAGTCTACTACAAAATGGCCACCGGAAGGAATCGAGTGAGCCAAAGTAATAACTGAGTTAGCTTCATGCGGTGGAATACATCGAAGTAGGATTCCGGTATGATCTACATAATATAGTTCTCCAGCAATTAACCGAAATCGGCGGCTAAAGACTGCAATTTTTCTGTGTACTGCCGTAGAAGTCTGAGATGGAAGACAGTCTTCGGTGAGAAAAGTCAGGATCTGATCATAATATGTAGATGGTGTATGTGGGTCTGTAATATCATCATTCATTAGTTCAAAGCTATAGATCGCTGGAGTTGTGTTATCTACACCTACCGGAGCTTCACCGAAATCTAAGCGGGATAAGAAATCTGCTAAGGCATGTGAACTGCCTGGCCTGTGAATGACTTCATAGTCGAATTCCTGCAAGAGTAAGACCCATCGTGCTAATCGACCATCTAGATGTTGTTGCCGAACCAGATAGATAAGTGCAACGTGATCTATGTGAAATGTGAATTTACGGCCCAACAAGCAATGTCTGTATTTCTTGACAAAATATACTAGCCCTAGACATTCTATTCTGTTACAGAGTAATTCTTCTCAGTAGGGGCTAATCTTCGACTTGCATAATACACTAGTCTGAACCACTTATCAATTTGTTGCATCAACACACTTCCTATTGCTATATCTGAAGCATCAACAAATACATGAAATGGGTGATCCCAGTTCGGCGGCTGTAATATAGGAACTTGTGTTAATAAATTCTTTAAACGATCAAATGCTATCTGGCATTCCTGGGTCCATTCAAATTGTCGAGGAGTCTTGGTGATTAGCTTGTTTAGTGGTATTGCCAAATGAGCAAGCCACCGTAAGTGTCTTCCATGCCACCGTACTTGACCCATGAAGCGCATAACTTCCTTTGGTGTAGTGGGCACCGGAGCTTCTAATACTGCCGAAATTTTATCTGGATCACCTGTA
This sequence comes from Ceratopteris richardii, assembly GCA_020310875.1. NCBI lineage: Eukaryota > Viridiplantae > Streptophyta > Polypodiopsida > Polypodiales > Pteridaceae > Ceratopteris > Ceratopteris richardii. The sequence continues at coordinate 3,949 of MU264391.1, forward strand.
TACCTTGTGCAGATACAATGTGGCCAAGTAACTTGCCACATGAAACCGCAAACACCGATTTGTTTGGATTCAAACAAAGTCTATACTCTCTGCATTTCTGAAAGCAGCACCGTAAATGGAACATGTGTGCTATCATCTTACCGAAAACTGAGAAATCGTCAAGGTAAACTTGCATAAAAGAGGTGAGGTAAGGAGAAAATATTTCCTGCATACATCTTTGAAATGTGCTTGGTGCGTTCTCAATCCAAACCACATTACAGTACAAGCAAATACACCCCAGTTGGTAATGAATGCAGTTTTCGGTATATCCTGTTCAACCATTCTAACTTGATTATAGCCACTGTATCCGTCTAGGAATGAATACATCTCGTGGCCCTGCTACTCTATCCAGCATAGTATCTAAAAAGGGGATTGGAAAGGGATCCGATATGGTTGCTGCGTTTAATTTCCGGTAATCTACACAGATTCGTAGTTGCTTGTTTTTCTTTGGCACAATCACAATCGGAGAGATCCATTCAGCATGCTCTACTGGCACGATGAATCCGACTTTTAATAACCTGTCATGTTCTGCCTTTACCTGAGATGCATAATGGGGATTCATCCGGTAGCTGGGTTGCTTTATCGGTCTTGCTTCTGGCTTCAGCATGACCCTGTGCTGGTAGATGCGGGGGTCCAATCCTTTCATGTCCTTGTAGTCCCATGCAAACACATCGGAAAATTCGCGGAGTAGTTGGATTAGATCAGCTTCAAATAATTCCGGTAAATTTTGCTTTATCTTTACAGTGCGCGGGTGATCTTCATCTCCTAAATTGTAAATGATCAGCTGATCTTCCGGGACATAGAACTATTGAGATTTCTCTGTGTCGTCTGTTGGTTTAAGAAGTTGCTGCAGTTCATCGTTATGTGTCGAAAACAATATCTTCCTTCTTAGCCTCTTCTGTGATGGGTATTACTGTACAGACTGAAGCGTTCCAATTATCTACAACGGACTGTAGATCAACAGTCCCTAAGGAAATTAAGTAAGTGTTACTCTTCAGAAACTCTTCTTCTTCATTATCTGACAATCCATCTAACATATGGACTGGTTCAGCAAAATACGGTGTAGCGTGTAGCTCGCAAGGTTGTATAGCATCTAACTTTACCACATATCTACGATTGGCATCTTTAAAACGTAAGCTCTTGTGCAGACCAGTCCTGTATTACCTTCGCATGCTTCAGCCAAGGTCGGCCGAAAAGAAGGTTGTAATCCAAAGTGGATTCCGGCAGATCTAGTATAACAAAGGTCATTTTAAAGGTCGTACCTTGTAGAGTGATGGGTACATTCCGCACAAGCCCTAAGGGATGAACTCTTGATTGATCTGCCATTCTGACAAAAAATTGAACTGGTTCGATTTCGGTCCATCCTAACCTTTTGCATAATGCCGCAGTCGCAATGTTAACACCAGAGCCTCCATCAATTAGTACCTGCGTAATCTTATGATTCTTATACCATACTGTAATAAAGGGAACTGAATGATCCACCGTAGAATCAGGTTCCGGTTGAACTGCTGCTATCGCTGGAATACAAGAAGGCACCGGACTGAACTGTTGTTGGAACTGTTGTCGAATTCCAGGCACTAATGCCAGTAGTTGGCCCAGAGGCAGGGTGATAGATGCCTTAGATAAGATTTCCTAGGCCTGTTGAGATTGGTTGACAGGCTCCACCGATGTTGAAGTTGATGCCTCTACTGATGCGGAGGTGTCTACTGTTGGTAATGTGTTTGCTATTGATGATGTTCCCGCTGCTGACTCCCGTGGTTGTGTTCCTTCCTTTGTTAACGAGGGCTAGGTTACCGAAATAGGCTCTGGGAAGACTGGTGGTTCTGCTGTGGTCCATTGACTAGCCTTGTTGTACATTCTGTGTTGTTCACGTATCCCTGGTTCAAATAATTCTGCTGCCGGCTGTAGTTGTTTACCGGATCGGGTCTGGACTCTAGCAGCCTATGTTTCCACCGGTGTGATTTGTACCATGTTGGCCATTGGATTTTGACGTTCCTTCTTCCTTTGATCATACTCAGCTGCATCCTTGAAAAATCTCCTAATATGTCCATACTCACCACAAAAATGGCAGCACGGTGGAGGTAAATTGGGATTTTCCGGTGGTGGTCCGTTCTGCCAGCGGTTTGTATTATAGTTGTTATTCCTCTGTCCTCTGTAATTTTGATATCCTTGCTGCTGGTTGTTTCTCATTTGCGGAGGCACATAGTGGTTGGCTGGCTGCCCTTGTTCCTGGATAATTGCATTGACAGTCGCTGTTCCCTGTACTCTAGCGTTGTATGCGCAGTTTTCGGTGGTATGTCCGACAGTGTTGCAGATAGCGCAGAATGTTTGATTAAGTGCACAATTGGCACTAGTATGTCCTGAATTTTTGCATGTGATGCAGTATACTTGTCTGGTCATATCTTCGGTAATATTTTTGTTTGTTTTTAACCACTCTAGATCTTCTGTAAATCCGCCGACTTTGTTTTCCAGTTGTAGAGTTATTGCGATGACTGCATCGAGTGTCATAGCTTCGACACATCTTATGATCATGATCTGCTTAAGTTGTGGAGTCAAGCCATTGATGAACCACTGAGTGATAACGTCATCTGGTAAGTTAGCATGGGCCGGTGGTAGCTGCCTTAAGTGTGTTTTGAAGAGAGTAGCATACTCTTGTACGGTTTGATTTGCCTTCTATCTGTAGTTCTGTAGCTAGTCAAAAATTTTGGCTGGATCCTTTTTTAGCCTGAATCGTTGCAGAAAAGCATCTCGTACTACTTCATCGGTGCCGAAGTGATTAATATCATATTCTGTAAGCCATTTAGCTGCTTCATTGACCAGTGTAGCTTGAAAGACAATAGCCTTATAGGCCGGATCCGGTGGATGGTTGAGAACTGCGTAACTTATCTCGAAAGTGCGTACGTGAGCATCCGGATCATCTCCTGGGAATCCACCGAATTTCGTGTATGTCACACCTGTTGGAGGCGGCCCTGGGTGGACATAACTGTTGTTGTTGTTGTTGTTGCCCGTTCATCATGAGTATATTATACCTTCCTTCTGTATCTCGGGGCTGAATGTTTGAACTATCGGAATTTGTATCGTCGGATGGTGCACTTTTCGGTGCGATGATCTTGCTTAATATGCTTCGAATCTCTGTCTCGAACAACTTTCCTTCCTTCTTGATGTCCAGTGTAGGGGAAGTCACTTCAAAAAGTGGTGGCTGGGCTGAAGATTCACAAAAAAAATGGTAAACCGTCGCCGAAAAACTGTGATTCTGTTATCAAAATATCACCGGAATGTACCGAAATTTCACCAAAATAAGGTGTTTTTTCGTTTTCGTCGATTTCTTTGGCTAATGTGTTTCTAATCGTAGATAAATTCGAATCTTTATCCAAGATTGTTAAACTAACTTCAGACTGCGTTTTGGTAGATTCTGGAGTTACTATATTTCTGACAGACTGTGCCGAAATAGTACCAGAATGTACCAGAGGCGTAACAAGTTCCACCGGAATATGACCGGAATCAGTTCTAACGTTCTTAACTTTCTTGACAACTGGGTCAGACCTAGTTGTACTTTTACTTCCCCGAGTTGTCTTTAGTACATTAAGTACTCCAGACTGATGGTTCTTGGGGTACGTTTCACCGGATCGAGTAACCGGCATGTATCATCTTTTGTACTAATCGCGTAGTATTACTATCGAAACAGTTTGCAACAATCTGGTTCTGTTGCTACTTCCAATTGAACGATAATCTGGATGTTCGATTCTGACAGACGACTGGTAATCTTGATGCCACCTTCCCACAGACGGCGCCAAGTGTTAAATGTTAAATGTTTAATGTATTAAACATATCTCTTAGATTGGAACGTTTCTGACTATCCGAAAGTCGTTACCAGGCCAACATGGGTTCTTGGGAGTGGTAGGGGTCTGTTAGACAGAGGCCCTGTACTTATTTCCCAAATCTTCGTCACAACAACACAAGCACTAATACGTGTCTTAGCTCAGTTACTAACATCAATTGGACAATACTCGATTTCTGTGTCCTAGGTGCCGAACTTCTTTAGACTAACCTGCTACTAGAACAGAGCAGTAGTCCGATTTACAGACTCAACAGTATGTAGTAAATCAACCAGAGATAACACTATAGCCGACAGATTCATTCGTCACAACACTTTACAGTGATCTTTAGATAAAAGGTTCATGTTACCCGAAGGTACTAGTTCTTCCTCGTATTCGGAGTTAACAGATAGTAACACCGAATGCAATGAATCAGGTAGAACAAATAGGATACACTACAACAATGCTTCAAGTCGCCTATTCAAACTCACACCGTAATATCACTACTCAGACTGACTCAGAGTACTTAAACAACTGAAGAACACACAACAACGCAACACGACGATAGTAATCAGACACACAATCCGTTACTCAAACACTCGTTACGATGAACTATAGTATGAGCAGACGATGCAGAACGTACTCAACACCAACAGTACTCAAGACTTCACAACAGTGTTAAATAACGCTATCACACATATTCAAACGACCAGTCTGGGAATTCCAGAAAAAAAACGTCTCTCTTGACCATTCTCTTTACATTGCTTTATATAGATTTTACAAGATGCACATACCAACTTTTCGTGCGTATTTCAAAAAACTCCGTTACATCTGGCATCCGTTACATCTGTCCCACTCCGGCGGCCACTAACAGAACTCACAAGTCACAAATTTATATACAATTCTCTTAACCACATTGCTCCTTAATTTGCCATGGTCAAACCTCCATATTATGCTTTCGTTGAGGATAAAGAGACTATTGGTTGCTTCTTGGAACTCCATGACACAAGCTTTGAATGTGCAAATGCTAAGTAATCGCTCCTACCCAATCTGCATCTGAATATATCTTGAGATCCAAATCTAAAGAATAAGGATAGAATATACCCTCATTGAATGTACCTTTGAGGTACTTAAGTACTCTCTTAGCTACATCCATGTGTGATCTTCTTGAGAGTGCATGAATTGGCTTAGCACTCCTACTCTATATGAGATATCTACCCTTGTATGAGTAGCATATATCAAGCCACCTACCAAGCTTTGATACTCTTTAAGGTCTTCAATTTTCTCACCTTCATAAGTACTAAGTTTGTGATTCATTTCCAAAGGTGTACCTATAGGTTAACTGTTCCTCATTTTGAGCTTTAGATGTATATTGTGAATGTATCTCCTCTCATTCAAATACATGCCTTCATTTTCGTATATGACCTACATACCTAGAAAGAATGTGAGCTCACCTAAATCACTCATTTTGAACTCCACTTGCATATGCCTTTTGATCCTCTATATACCGTTCAAGTCATCACACATCACAATTATGTTATATATATACACACAAATAGATGACTTCATTATGATCCTTCTTCATGAATAAAGAAGGTTCATCTTGTAGATAGGTTACCAATCAGAAATTCCAAGCTATAGGAGCTTGTTCAATCCATACAATGCCTTTTTGAGTCTGCATACATAAGATATATAGTTAGGGTTTTCAAATACACGAGGTTTTGGTGTGTATACCTCTTCACTTATCCAACCATTTAGAAAGGCATTCTTCACATCAAGTTGAACTACTCTCCAATTTCTTGCAACTGCTACACTTAGCAATGTACTGATTGTGGTCATCTTGGCAACGGGTAAGAAGGTCTCCTCATAGCCTATGCCATGACTTTGAGCACATCTTTTGGCAACTAATCTCGCCTTGAAATGCAAGTTGATCCATCTTAGTTTCTTTAACGTAGTGGCTTTATGCGCTGGGAGCTGATTTACAGAAAGCAAGTCATGATGCCTTATCCTATGAGCCTTGTTCGACAGAACAATAGTTTCCGTGCATCATTCCAATCACCGTGTGCCTTAATTTAGTCTTCCTTTCATCGCCTTTTTTACATGAACTCATCAACGTGAATGCTTTCTCATTCTGTAGATGATGCCATGCATGTGCGCTGTCGTAGAGATTTCCATCTCTATAGAACTTTGAAGCTGACAGAAAATATCCATGAACCCATATTCATCCATGTGAACTTCAATCTTAAAACTTGTAGTGTGAAAACATTACATGTGAAACCCAATCATAAAGTTCTGATGTGCACCATGTGAGTAATCTCAAATTGTAAAGATCCCATACGTACCATTGTATAATCATTCAACCCATGTGAACCCCTACTTGGTTGTTCCATGTGAACCCTCAACTTATATGATATAAGTGTGAAACCAACTTTATGAAGCAAAAGTATTAAATCAATATAAAAACTGTAAAACAAAAGCAAACAAAAGAGAACGTAAAACAAAGCAAAACTTACGCAAAATTGATACGAACGTGGAAATAAAAGCAAACGCTTGTTTTCTGAATCGTAAATCAGATTACCGTTAATCTTTCTCATACAATTTCGATCGCTAAAGCTTTATGCTTTATTCTAAAAGCAATCGTGGGGATTCAAAATACTATATAAAGAGGGACTATGGCTCGTTGATATTCATTCAATCAAGGAGGATCATCTGAAGATACAAGGAACGCTCCCTAGCGTTGAAGTTTGGAGGAGCTTGAGGCATCCAAGATTTGAGATAATCTTATGAAGAGTTAGCATTGAAGTTTGAAGGAGATGAAGACATGGAGGAGTTGAAGGACACGGAGGCTACACACATATGTTGAAGGAAGGACATGGAAGTTCATTTTTATGACAAAGAGGCTCTACACACTTGATGAAGGATTGATGGACATTATGAATCAACATTATGATTTATGATGAATTGGTAACTTGTATCTTTTTTTATTATTTTCATGACAATTGTATGAACTCTTCTTATTATGAATCAATTTCTAGATGAGTAAAGTATGAGTACCTAGATTTGGCTTGAAGAAGAGGTTTCAATGAAAGAAATAATTTGTAGCACCTTCAATCGATGAGAAGGGTGAAGTGAAGAGGATAAGATACTTGCAAGTTTCTGAGTTGTAATGCTGTTTCTTCACGTCGGGTTCAAATGTCGAGAAGATGGCGCACGGTTGGTGGATCAGTTCAACCGCCAAGTCCCACGGCGCACGCAGGATGCTTCAAGCAACTCAAGTGGTGGAATGGAGACTCAAAGAGATAATGAAAACTCAACAAAATTTATAAGACCACTTACAAGACATACCATCATATGCGAGAAAGAAATTGATTCATAATAAGAAGAGTTCATACAATTGTCATGAAAATAATAAAAAATATACAAGTTACCAAATCATCATAGATCATAATGTTGTTCCATAAGTTCATCAATCTTCAAGATAATCATCAATCATGAGTGTAGAGTCTCCTCTTCATAAACTTCAAAGTTCATGTGTGTGTAGCCTCCATGTTCTTTAACTCCTCCTTGTCTTCAACTCCTTCAAGAGAATATTACACCTCCTCCTAGAGGGCTTCTTGAACAATCTTCACAAGATTGGCTTTTTGGATGATCTTCGATATGATGCATTAACAATGAGCCTTGGTCCTCATTATATAGTATTGTATATCTCTTCAAAAGCATATCGTAAAAGAATAAAGCTACGATCAATTGCTAAAATCCTCCGATCAACATTGCGATAGCGAAAAAATCGTTTTCTCAAAAGCATCGCGAGAACGGTGTTGTGATGTCCGTGTGCTTTGTAGTAAAAAATTAATTTCGCGAGTTCTGCGCCTCGTAAGGATTGATCCCTCGTGCTTTCATAGAGAAGCAGATATATTATCCAATCACACAACGCGGTCTTTGAGAAATAGCGTCTAATAAATTTTTTATATACCTATGTTATCTCCCGCTGTGGGAGATCTGAGATTTAAAGAGCACACTTCCAATTTTGATTTTACATTGAAAAACTTGGTTTCACACTTTGAGGGTTCATATGGAACAACCAAGCATGGGGTTCACATGGATAACCAAGGTTCATGGATAAAATATGAGTTCATATGGTTTGCGAATGGTTAAAGTATGGGTTTACATGGGTGAAAATACCTGGAGTCCTCATAGAGAGTATTTTTATGGGTTCTCATGAAGTAAGAAATTTTTTTATTTTCTATTAGCTTCAAGGTTCTGTAGAGATGGAAATCTCTACGACAGCGCATGGTGGAAGTTGCAATAGTTTGCATTAAAACCAACTCCCAAGTGTCTATTTCTTTTAGGCTTCTATCTCATCGATGTAGGTTTCTTCGAATTAGGGTTACCTTTAGCTTCTTCATATGTTGAAGGTTCCTTTGAAATTGACTCTTTAGCCAAATATTTAGAGTTCTTTGTAAAAAATGTAGGGTCATATCCATACCTTTTTGGTTGCTTTCTTTCCCTTGTTGACCTTCTAGGAGTATTCTTGGAGCATTCTCCACATTCTTGCATTTTGGTCTTTCCTCTTGACTTCTAGAGCTTATGTTCTCTTTCCTTCTCATCGTGATCCTCATTAGATTCACTTCTTAGATCTTGGACCAGTGTATCATGCTTGCTACCTAATGGATGGAAATCCGAATCAAGATTATATGGTTGGCTTACCTTCTATTTTTTTCATCATACCAAGACCGGAGTTCTTCAAACACAACATCCCTGCTTGTGGTAAGTTGTTTGGTGGAAGGATTAAGAAACCTGTATTCCATCTGAGTAGAACCATCACTAATGAATACCTTGGTTGCCCTTTCATCAAGTTTACCTCTAATTTGTGAAGGTACATGTACAAAAGCTAAACAACCAAATACCTTGCAATGACCATGAATTGGTTTTCTACCATTCCAACCTTCATAAGAATTCATATCTTGAAGAGATTGGGATGGAATTTGGTTTGGAAGATATACATATGTTGAAATTTCTCCTAGCCACTAATAGGGTGGCAACTTCCTTTCTTCAAGCATTGTTCTAGCTGATCCAGCGAGGGTCTTGTTTCTTCATTATGCAATTCCATTCAATTGAGGACAATACCTAGTATTCACTCCCCTTTTGATGCCTTTATCATGCAAGAACTCATCAAAATCTTTGAAGAGTTATTCTCCCCCTCCATCATATTTGGGTTTCTTCAATGATCTATGTGTGTGATTCTCCACATTTGCTAGGTACTTCTTGAAGCATTCAAACACTTCATTCCTATCTTGATAAAGTGCAGAATCGTCCATCTACTACGCTCATAAAAAAAGAAACATAATACCTTGAGCTTTCCAATGTGTGGTTTGTTGGAAGAGATGGATGGATACCTCAAGGAAGTGAGGTGGTATTGCTAAAACCTGCTTTGTACCTACCCTAAAACACTTCAGAATTTGATAGTAGGCCCTTTAGCTTGCAAATGGTACCAAGAAAGTACCTATGTACATTGGAGTTGATGCTTGAAAGAAGTCAATCAAGAGATACTACTTTCCAAATAGCTAGAGTCACAAAACTTGTTATTTTGGTCTTCACACCTGTTGGTTCTTTTGCTCAGTGCTCACAGTACAGTAAAAATTGCTTAAATTAATTTTGAGGTAATTTCTTATCTTAAATAGCTAATGATTACAAGTGGAATCATGGAAAATAACAAACTATGCATTGAGAAATCAATTTAGCAATCCAAGGCTTACCCTCGATTTTTTAGGGACTGATCAATACAAGACCAATGATCAATGCGATGGTGATTTCTCCCAAATGGTTGAACCAAAATCTTTGAAACTTTGAAAGCATAACCTAGAGTTTGAGATGCTTCCAACAAGCTATAGATCATCCAAAATTATTGAGAACTCACTACGATATGATCAAGCAAAGATCACTATTATGAGTAGTCATAATAGAGAAGTAGACAGAGATGATCAATGAAGTATATCTATTATAAAACATGTTTGTACAAGATCATTGGCATTATGATGATGCTCAATGATGGTAGTATAAGTGAGCTATGGTGTAAGTCACTTAGCTACTATAAATAATAAAACAATGGTCATCAACGAGAGCAGAAGGCCACGAGATTTACAAGCTCTTTTATAAGTGTTTTTCCTCCAAGTTTGAATTTGAATTCAAACTTGGATCTACCTAAAAGTAGTTCCTCCAAGTTAGGATTTATTTCCTCAACTAAAATTTGTAGCTCTTTGTTCTTCCTAACTCCACGAGTTTTGCTTTACAAGATTCTCTCAAGTAAAACAACTTTTACAATGGTTAATGATCAAACAATTACAAGCTAGGATTCATATGATCCATCAAATGCTTCCACATATTACTGCCATGCCAAGACAAATATGAAGGCTTGTATATTGCACTAATAGCTCCCCCTCAAGCCAAACATCTTGGCTTGGATAGCTTCATCAATCTTCTTGAATGTCCTGCAATCCAATCATGGTTTTAAACCTGCAAAGCTTAGTACCATGAAGTGCTTTGGTTAACAAATTTGCACATTGCATGTTTGTACACACATATACAAATTGAATTTCTTTGCTCAATAGCTTCTCTCTAACATAGTGATAGTTTACTTCTATATGTTTGGTTCTTGCATGATAAATAGGATTGGTTGCAAGATGCCAAGAACTTGTGTTATCACCAAAGATCATAGGTGACTGAGTATGAAGTCCCAAATATGAGTAGAGCAATCTAATCCAAATTGCTTCTTGTATAGAATTTGCTAATCCCCTATATTCAGCCTTTGTTGAAGATAAAGCAATAGTACAATGCTTGGAAGACCATGAAATAGGTTTATCACTTGCAAAAGATAAATATCCTGAAGTACTCCTTCTGTCATCCTTACAACCTGCCCAATCTGCATCTGAGTATAGCTTAATGTCCAAATTTGATGTGGATGGGGAGTAAAGACCTTGATTTTGAGTTCCTTTGAGATACTTCAAAATCCTTTTAGGAGCTTCCAAGTGAGCTGCTCTAGGTTTATGCATGAATTGACTCAGAACACTTACTCCATAACATATATCAATCCTTGTCAAGGTTGCATAGTTTAGACTCCCAATTATGATTTGATAACTTGCAATGTCTTCAAGAAAATCACCTTCATGGGCACTCAATTTATGATTTACCTCCATAGGGGTGCTAGCTATCTTTGCATTCTGCAAGTGGAACTTCTTCAACATTTCTTGCACATATTTCCTTTGAGTGATGTAAATTCCAGAATTTTTGTAGACTAACTCAAGTCCAAGAAAATACTTCAGAAATCCTAGGTCAGTAGTTTTGAGCTCCTCCATCATTTGGTTCTTGATTTGTTTGATGCCATTAGCATCACTACCTGTTAGAATGATGTCATCAACATATACACATAAGTATATCATTTCTGATTTACTTCTCTTGACAAACAGAGAAGAATCTGTTTTGTTCATTATGAATCTTTGATCCTGAAGATAGGTAGTTAACCTATGGTTCGATGCCCTAGGTGCCTGCTTCAAACCATAAAGATCTTTGTTCAGTTTGCATACATAATTTACCTTGCTTGGATCTTCATAACTAGGAGGTTGAGCCATGTAAACCTCCTCTGAAATCCAGCCATTGAGAAAGGCATTTTCACATCTAGTTGGTACATATTGCAATTTCAAGATGCAGCTACACTTACCAATACTCTTACGGTTGGCATTTTAGCCACAGGTCAAAATGTCTCTTCATAATCTACTCCTTAGGTTTTTGCAAAGCCCTTAGCCACAAGTCTAGCTTTATACGTGTTTATGGATCCATATGAGTTCCTCTTGATTTTGTAAATCCATCTAGAACCAATAACCTTCATTGATGCCTTCTTGGGTACTAGCTCCCAAGTGTCATTCTCTTGGAGTGCTTCTATTTCTTCATCCATAGCTTCTTTCATTCTGATTTGATACTTGCTTCTTCATAAGAAGAAGGTTCTTCAAGTGATGAATCCTTTACAAGATAAATGGAATGCTTAGTAACTTATGAAGTATCATAATCATATCTGATTGGCTTCTTACTCTCCCTTTGTGATCTCCTTAGTGCTTGGTTGGATGATTCAGGTATGTCCTCTAACTTCTTCATTTTGGCCTTTCCTTTTGATTTCCATGCTTTGAACTCTTCCAAGTTGATAATGTCCTCATCATCTGACTTGATTTCTTCAATTGTGCTTGTCTCTTCTTCCAAGTCATATGGAAATTGATCTTCATACATTCACTTTCAAACCAAGAATCATTCTCATCAAACAAAAAATGTCTACTAACCATACAACCTTTGTTGGATGGATTATAAAAATTGTATCCTTTCTGATTTAAATCATATCCTATGAAGATGCATTTCTCTGCCTTAGGGTCTAACTTACCTCTAATTTGAGATGGAACATGCACATAAGCAACACAACCAAATATTCTACAATGATCAAGTGAAGGTCTCCTACCATGCCATGCCTCATATGGGGACATCTTATCAAGGGATTTAGAAGGTAACCTGTTAATAAGAAAAGTGGGAGTAGAAATACTCTCTACCCACAAGTAATTAGGCAACCTTGTTTGATTAAGCATTGATCGAGCTGCTTCCACAATCAATCTGTTCCTCCTCTCTACTACACCATTTTGCTAAGGGGTATACCTAATAGAAATCTCCCTTTTGATACCTTTGTCATGTAAAAGTGCATCAAATTCATTTGAGAAGTACTCACCTCCTCCATCTGAGCTTATGTCTTTAGGCTTCTTCTTGTTTGATTTTCCACAAATGCAAGATACTTCTTGAAGAAACTGAAGACTTCATCTTTATGTTTCATGAAATACAAGATAGTCCACCTACTGAAATCATCAATGAATGACACATAGTACCTTGAGCCTGAAATTGAAGGATCCTTGCTTGGTCCCCACACATCTACATGGACAAGTTCCAAATAATCCTCATGCATATAACCTTTTTTTGTAAAGGGTAACCTGTGTGATTTACGAAACTGACAAGCACCACATTTATAGATCATATGTGGCTTGGATACATTAGGTATCCCAAGCACACATTGATCTCTACATATCTACTTCAAGGTTCTCTCACCAATGTGTCCTAATCTTTTATGCCAAATCTCTAACTCAGACAATGTTTTATCCTTATAATTGTAAAGTGCAATGTTTCTAGTGTCCTCAAGCTCAAATGTGAACAATCTACGTGTTTTCTGTCCTTGGAAATTCTCTTGAATCCATGTTGGGGGTCCTCCACAAAAGCTCCATATTTGTTGAACCTAACCTGGCCTTTTTTCACTATCTATCCAACACTCATCAGATTCTTTGTGATAGTAGGTACATAAAGAACTCTGCTCAACAGATTCCTATTCCCATCAGAAGTTTTGAAATTTCCTACCTTGACAACTGAATTCTTGGTGTCATCACCTTTCTACACTTGGTGCTTTCCCTTGGGTTCCTAAAGATCAGAAAGAAGAGCTACATTTCCTGCTACATGGTTTGAAAACCAGAGTTAATATAGAAGAGGTGCTCATCATTCATACCTTGTTTTGAAGTCATGTTCATAATGAGAAGAGAATCTTCTTGATCTTTTGTATAATTCTTGAAGTCTTTTCTTAATTTATACCCTCCTTTATAATTGTTGTTGTACCCATGGTTGTATCCTTGATTATGAATATTCCTCTTGATTGTGAGTAGCTACCTCTTTGAAATCCTCTTCTTCTCTGGTTCTTGAAGTTCCTATAGCACTCATTTGTTGTGTGATTAGAAAATCTACATATATTGCATGGGGAAGAGTTGAAAGGTCTCCCCCTACCTTGCTTACCTCCTCTACCCCTTCCTCTTGAGTTCCTACCTCTCCCTGCATAGTTAGCTTGAGAAGTAGTACCTTCATCTTCAACCTTCTTGCTTTTTCCTTTATCTTTAGACTTTCCTTTATCTATATAGAGGGCAAAAGAATTGTTACCTCTTGATGGTTCATCATTTGGCTTCATGGATAAACAATTGTCCCATGAGTGTGGTAAGATCTGGGATTTGCATGTCCATGTAAAGGTCCATGGCAATTGTGAAAGCTTCTCACTTATAATCTGCCTTGATGCCATTGATTATTTGTCTCACTATTTGCTCCTCTTCAATCTCTTCTCTTATGCTTGCCAATTGATCAGCCACATCCTTTAGTTTGGTGACATACTCGAAAACATTATGCTTGGGTTGCTTCCTTTGAGTAGTAAACACAATCCAAAATTGATTTTTTCTAGCTCTTGTATTGGAAGAAAGATAATGTATCCCAAGTCTCTTGGGAAGTTTTAGAATTCTTAATGTGATAATAGAGGAGGTCAGAAATAGAGTTAAGTAGATATGACCTTGCTAAATCATCTTTGGCACACCATGAGTTGAGTCTTTCTAGCTCCTCTCTTATAGGTTGACCTTTGCTTTTAAATATGGGCATCTCCTCATCTCCTGATATGAATCCATAGAGACTCCTTCCTTGTAGATAGGCCTTCATCCTCAAGGACTATGCTAGATAATTGTTCGTGTCCAATTTGTCAATAAAAGAATGAAAACCTTCTCCCATTTTACCTTAACTTGCTCTAATACCACTCTTGGAAGAGATGGATGGATACCTCAAGCAAGTGAGGTGGTACTGCTAAAACCTGCTTTGTGCCTGCCCTAAAAAACTTCAGAGTTTGATAGTAGGCCCTTTTATCTTGCAAATGGTACCAAGAAAGTACCTATGTACTTTGGAGTTGATGCTTGAAATAGTTGAATCAAAATAGAGTACTTTCCAAATAGCTAGAGTCACAAAACTTGCTATTTTGGTCTTCACACCTGCTGGTTCTTTTGCTCAGTGCTCATAGTACAGTAACAATTGCTTAAATTCATTTTGAGGGAGTTTAATTAGCTTAGATAGCTAATGATTACAAGTGGAATCATCTAAAATAACAAACTATGCAATGAGAAATCAATTTAGCAATCCAAGGCTTACCCCCGATTTTTTAGGGACAGAACAGTACAAGACCAATGAGCAATTCGATGGTTATTTCTCCCAAATGGTTGAACCAAAAGCTTTCAAATTTTGATAACGTAGAATAGACTTTGAGGGAGTTACTTTCCAAATAGCTAGAGTCACAAAACTTGCTATTTTGGGCTTCACACCTGCTGGTTCTTTTGCTCAGTGCTCATAGTACAGTAACAATTGCTTAAATTCATTTTGAGGGAGTTTAATTAGCTTAGATAGCTAATGATTACAAGTGGAATCATCTAAAATAACAAACTATGCAATGAGAAATCAATTTATCAATCCAAGGCTTACCCCTGATTTTTTAGGGACAGAATAGTACAAGACCAATGAGCAATTCGATGGTTATTTCTCCCAAATGGTTGAACCAAAAGCTTTCACATTTTGATAACATAGAATAGACTTTGAGGGAGTTCCAACAAGCTATAGATCATGAAAAATGGTTGAGAAAGGGCTGCGATAAGATCAAGCAAAGTTCATTATTCTGAGTAGTCATAGTAGAGAAGTAGACAGAGATGATCAATGAAGTATATCCATTATAAAACATGTTTGTACAAGATCATTGGCATTATGATGATGCGCAATGATGGTAGTCTAAGTGAGCTATGGTCTAAGTCACTTAGCTACTAAAAATGATAAAAAAATGGCTATCAATGAGAGCACAATTCCTACAAGCTCTTTTATAAGTGTTTTTCCTCCAAGTTTGAATTTGAATTCAAACTTGGCTCTACCTAAAAGTAGTTCCTCCAAGTTAGGAGTTATTTCCTCAACTGATATTTGTAGCTCTTTGTTCTCCGAACTCTACAAGTTTTGCTTTACAAGATTCTCTCAAGTAAAACAACTTTTACAATGGTTAATGATCAAACAATTACAAGCTACGATTCATATGATCCATCAAATGATTCCACATATTACTTCCATGACAAGCCAAATATGAAGGCTTTTATATTGCACCAACATGGTTGGTCTTCTCATAGATGGCACAAGATTGAACATTTTGACCTTTTGTAGGTAGTGCACAAGTAGTTGTTCACAATGCTCCTGCAAGAAAGTGGAATGTAGGTTGCAAAAAGGTCATTTAGAAGGGTTCTTAAGGCTTTTAAAGTGTTATGGGAGGCCTAGTTGAACCCTCCCTTATGCGCATAATTTGTAAACATTAAGGTAAAAAATGGAAAAGATAAGAAGTAAAGAAGATACACAAGAGCTTATGTGTGCCACCCATTTGAAATTTAATTTTTTTCATAAAGTCACTATAGGAAAAAATAGGAAATCATTGGTCTTTTACATGAAGAGGTTCTTGGAACATAAAAGTGAGCATCAAGATAGACAACTAGTTGAAGTGATGTACATAAGAGGAATTGACACAAATGGAATTATTCTTAGAGAAGCATATGCAAGGAGCAAGAGCATACTCTACACAGAGAGAGCAAGAAAGAGCAAGATACACACTTGGACAATGCATATGCAGAGAGGCAAGGTGTGCAAAGAGAGAGACAAAGTGTTCAAAGGAGTTGAGAAAGTATGTAGAGAGAGAGCAACCAAGAGAGCAACGAAGGCATAGAAAAGTATCATCAAGGAGGTGTTGTATGTTGACAATAGACGTGACCATATCTTTAACCTTAATTGAAGCTTGATTACAAGGAGCGTACAAGCCCAAGCTCATGGACAAGGTGGAGGACATGCATAGAGGTTGACTGCACAAGTAATTATGGTATTTTTTATACTTATGTGTGTGTTTATTTTGCTTAATTGCTACACAGAGAGAATGATTTGTCTTATTCTAGACAAAGCTATTGTATTCTTTATTGATAATCAACACATACAGGCTTTCGATGCAATTATCTTTCTTATTCTTATCCATTCTTCTCCTACAAACACTCAAACCCCTTCCAACTAAAGAATCCCCCAACAAAATTTGGCATGCCCGGTGGGACAAGACATCTTAAGCATAGGAGGAACACCATTACAAAGTGATGAAGAAGTGCAAAGGTGTCAAAAGTTTGATTGAAGAGGTAACTTTTCCTTTTCTTTGGAATTCATCTTAAATCTAAGCATTAGGATGCATAGCTCATGACCGTAATGTGGTCACAAACATTAGGATTTTTCTTGAAAGCAACAATAAGGAAAGCCACTCATAGGTCAACCAATCCTCTTTCAGCCACATTATCAGTAAGAAATATTATAGCTCAAGCTGACCTAGAAACTTTACTTTCATGATTGAATATAAAATTTCCTTCCTTTAGAGGATTAGCACATGAAGAACCTGACAAGCATGTCAAAGTATTTTTATCCCTATGTAAAACAAGAGAGTTAATGGGAAGAGAAGATGCGGTGATTTTGGTGGTGGTGTTGCTTGAGTGTACTTTTTTTTTATCTCTGCTCTATGAGGGAAGTTGCTATCATCAACTTCTACTCGTTAGGGCCTCATTTTTCCCATTTTCCCACCCTCCCATCTTTCCTCTTCATCAAATTGTTCTTCACTATCTACCACATTTTCCCGCCCTCTTATCCTTAACATTGTGTTCTTGTTTCACTTTGGTTCTTTTCAAAAGCAATGGTGTAGATCCCAAGACTTTGAAGTGTTCATCAAAACTATTGATCACCAAGATCATGGATCATCTTGTGGATGCTTTTCTTTGAGTTCTCAATTCATGTGGCTATGCATGACATGGTAAAAGAGGAACTTTGCCTTGATTCATTGTGCCTCACCATTCATTATTGAGAAATATTCTATCAGGAGTCATTGGGAAGTATTTTTGGATGTGGAATTTCCTCAAGTGTTCGACTATTTCAGTCCTTCTAATTGAACCCTCTTTTGCTCTTTTTGATTTGTAAGGAGTATTTACATTAACTGAGGTGTTGGATTGGGAAATTTGTGTCCTCATTCCTATTGGACGACTTTTGTCAATAACCTCCTATCTTATCAATGTAATTTTTTTTTGAGAACTATCAAGAGTGCTAGATTTACATAAGAAAATCTATATGTAGCTATGGAATCCATTTTCAAAATCCCTTGTCGTAATATTGGACTGATCTTCTTCTGACATTGATCCACCACGAGAAGTGAAAGAACACCAATTCTAAGCTCAGGTTTTGGCACAACTTTAGTCTTGTTTGCACGCCTCCTCAACAAAGGATCTGAGGCATCGAGTTTCTCCATTGTTCTCATGACTCTGCAAATGAGAGAAAGACAATTAAATATCTGTAAATTGTAGACATCTTGTAGTAAAAGGTGGCACATCTATTCAATTCGTGCCTCTATAAAGACAAAAATGTTTTCAAAGGTGTCATTAGCATAGGCAAAGAATGAGGAGAACTAGGGAAATTTGAAACTATGCCTCCACTAGCACCATACTCACAACAAAAAGAGAGCAGTTCTATTTCATCTTGCTCAATATAGCATGTTGTTGTTGCTTTGACACGGTTGATTGAGCACACCCTCTAACTTAGTTACAAGGCTGCATCATCTCTCGGATTTGCATTCGTACCTATCAAGAGAGAAATAGCAACAACTCTATGAGAGAGATAGAGAGAGAGAGGGTGAGTCCACTTTAGCAGCACTAGTAGCCAAGCCTCACTCTACAACACCTTGCTCCACTTCTTCTCTATAGAGACGACTGTATCTTTGACCTTGTGGCCAAAGATGACCTGGTGGTAAAGAAAAGATGTAAATCTATGGATAGGTGGACTGAAGCACTCACGAGGTTGATGACTTTAGAGAACATGCACCAGCATGCACTAAAGGGGGTGGAGGAATTTTTTCATGACCTGAATGACTGTCAAGTTTGGTGGTCTCTTTTGTGTGATACAATGTTCTAGTGACATCATAGATGATCTCTTGGGTACATTCATTAAATTCTATAAGTTATGGGACTCGATGACCTGCTAGTTTTGCAAACAAAAAGGGGATATGACAAAAAGCTACCATGTTGATGGACAAAGTCTATACATCACCCATGTTATTTTAGTCTTATATTTTTTTAGTACTTATTTTCTTCATTTTGAGCATCATACACGTGTTCTTGCCCATAATCATACACGAGTTTGTGCTCATACCTATAGATGATTATTGTGCATAATCATCTTAAGAGTTAACTAAGTAGTACCCCTTCACTTTGAAATTTTCAAGAACATCTTTGTAAACGTTTGGAACAAAGTACCATCATTGTAAGCTAAAATTAAGTGTACTATTGACTCTCATTGCAATCATTTTTTGGACTCCAAACACTAAGTACCACATTACAAGGGGTCACTTTTGAATCTTCCCAAGGAATTCATCCCTCAAAAACTGTTGGACCATTTGGCACTAAGTGCCCATCTTATAACATCACAAATGAAAGAACTTAGAGTATGTGGGAATTTGTGGGTTGGAGGCTAATCTAAGCCTACCAACAAAGTTTCTCAAGTTTCTAAGGCCCCTCCATTTCCAAGGTGTCTCTCTCATCATCAAGTGTAGGGCTACTCTATCCCCTCTCCCCAGTGTTTTCATTCTTCAAGGGCTACTCAAAGCCTCTCTTTGTGGACTTGTCTCGCTTTGACTCCCAAGACTACTCAAAGCCTTCCATTTTCCTTTCAAACTTTATGGATATTTTCAAGTAGTATTTTTTTGCACTCAACATGTCTTTGGCATGTAAACGTGGCACTTATTTTTACCAACTTCAAGCACCAGTTCAATTATTCAAACTTTCAAGATCATCCCCAATTTTACAATGTCCAAGAAAGAATCAAGTTCATTATCCATGGCAAGTTATTTACCTTCTTTTATGCCCATGTTTATGCCTAAGGAATAATGCTTATATGGCCAAAATTATAATCTCTGGAAAGATATCATGCATGCATACTTGTACACAAATCTTCTCCATGAAGTTGTAGATGGGTGAGAACCTCAATCTGATAATGTCAAAGTTTTAGAGTCTTGGAATATTTGAAACATCAATGACAAAAGAGCATTATATCAAATTATCCTAGCATGGGATGAATTGAAAAAGGGTCAAATCACCTAGGATGTCTAAAGAAGCTTGGCATACACTAGCAAGTCTATATGAAGGTAAAAATCATTCTACAATTTATGCTCTAGAGGTTGAGTTTCACAATCTTACTATTCATTCTCAAGAAACCATCACAAAATTGATAGCACAATTTGAAGATTACAAAGGAATTAGTGGATGAAAGATCTGAAGTGAAGACATGGCAATTAGACTGCTTAATAAGCTTCGAAGGTTCTATGAAAGATTTGTGACCACTCTTTACAACAAAGGTCAAGAACTCACTTGGGAAGAAATAAGAAGACTCTTTACAACAAAGCTCAAGAACTCACTTGGGAAGAAACATTTGTGACCACTCTTTACAACAAAGGTCAAGAACTCACTTGGGAAGAAATAAGGTCAAGAACTCAGTTGGGAACATTTGTGACCACTCTAGGCAAAAGACCCAAGATACAAAGGAAACATTTCTGAAATCCAAAGCTACTTTCCATGAGGCTAAAGGACACAGGAAATCAAGAGTCTAAGGAAAACGGCAAGAAGAAGTTTACTTGCAGTTTTTGTGGCAAACATATACACATAGAAAAGTATTGTTTCAAGAAGAAGAACAAGGATAAGTACAAGTCTACTGCAAAGATAGAGCATCAAATTCACTCCACAAGTAAAAATCTTTTTTTTTACCATCGAACACAAGACACTTGTTGCATCCACTTCTAGAAAAGAATGGATTTTTGATAGTGGGACTTCATCACATATATGCAATGACAAAGATGACTTTCATGAGCTTCAAGAGCATAAAGGCCAAGCTTATCTTGGAGATAACAAGTGCATTGAGATCCAAGGAAGAGGCAAAGTTCAAGTTAGAAACTCAAAAGGTGAGACCAAGTCACTCAAAGATGCTCTTTATGTACCAAGCCTTTGTAAGTACCTTGTCTTGGTGAAGCCATCACCAAGTGCAACATGACTATGCAATTTGATAATGAAAAAGTTCAAGTCATCAATCGCGAATCTAAAGAAGTGATAGCTCAAGGATTTGAAGATAAAATTCTCTACAAGCTTTCAAGTTGCATGGAAAAAGATTTAATTCTTAGCTTGTGGCATTTCAAATTACGAGACACCTCTTACTTAGCATAGATCTCCTCAATTCAACTTGTCAAGGGTTTAGGCAAGATTTCACAAGTGAAATCGAATTGCCAAGCATGTGCTAATAAAAAAATTATCATTTTTCCTATGGAGGCATCCATTTCTTCATCCAAACCCTTAGCATTAGTCCATGACAAAATTTGCGGACCTATGGATACACCTTCTCTAAGTGGGCCAATTTACTTCTTCTTGATAGTAGATAACTTCACTAGATAAGCTTGGGCTTATCCTCTAAATCATAAAGAGGATGCACTTTCCAAGTTCCAAAAGGAGTGGACACAAGTAGTTCAAGTAGAGTTTCAAAGTCCTTTGAATACCATTCAATCAAATGGACATAGTGGCTTTGTCAACACAATTTCTCAAAGTATTTGAAGCAACAAGGTATTAAGTACCAAGCAAAGAATGATACTCAACAAGGTATTTCTTTAGAAAAGATTCCCAATGTGATCGAGATGGCCAACACTATGTTTCATCAAATGCAACTCCCACTAGAGTTTTGGGATGAAGCACTACACAACATAGTATGCATTCTTAATAGAGGGTT
This sequence comes from Ceratopteris richardii, assembly GCA_020310875.1. NCBI lineage: Eukaryota > Viridiplantae > Streptophyta > Polypodiopsida > Polypodiales > Pteridaceae > Ceratopteris > Ceratopteris richardii. The sequence continues at coordinate 25,524 of MU264391.1, forward strand.
CTCACATGTTTTGAAGAACTGAACTCCATTCGAGGCTTACTTTCAAAACAAGCCGAGTTTGAGCTATTTCAGAGTCTTTGGTAGTGATGCCTGTGTACAAGGCCCTAATGATGATGGGCCTAACCAATATATTCTCATTATTTATAGTGACCATTAGAAGGCATAAAAAATCTATGATCGTAAGAGTCCCTCTGTTATAGTTACCAAAGACTACACCATTGGAAGTTTTCATCCTTTTTGGATTCTTCTTAGGATCCATATCCTCCCATTTCCTCTTTAGAGGGGAATCATTCATCTACCCAAGGGTCATACTACTTGGAGCACACTCTCTTTGTACATGACTTTCTAGATTGTGGTGCAATTTTGGAGCATGATGACTCAGAGATACAAATTCAGCTTTTAGCTCAAATGGCTACGCGTCTTGTTTGTACCATCAAAGAATTTAATTTCCCCTCACCTTGAGTTGGACTTTGCTCCAAGATCAGTGACTCACCATTTTCCATTCTTCTCTTTTGGAGTTTGCTTATCTAGTCTACAATAGCATTCTAAGCATATATTGTCCCATTCATGGAGTCTAGCATCTTTTTATTCTCCATAGGATACTCTTGCATCTACTTGGATACATCACTCACTTGGATTATTTTCTAAAACTCCTCTCAATTCCGAGTGGGCTTTCATGGTCCTACAGACAAATATCAAGACTTTGTACACTCCATGGAGGACCACACTATGGAGATGTACTACTAGGTGATTATGATTTCATGCTTCATATTTTACACTTCATTCTTGTAGGACCTACTTCTTGGTGATACAAATATCATGGTGGATATTTTCAAAGCTTTGGAGGTTACCACATACCACATGGAGTCATCATATCTATCTTGCATGGAGGTGATATTAAGTGAGATCTTGTTTTGTTCCTATACGTCATTGCTGGTGTAGCACTAAGTATGGTTGACGTCTGGCATTCTTCTGCTTAAACTAAGGTCTAAAATATGCGGAAAACAAGTTCATTTGTGGCCCCATCGCTTGCCTACTTGCAATGATTTTTTGTCGGGAGTGGCTATGCATTCTTAAAGATTAGACGCCACTTCAACATCAAGACATGGCCAGTCCATCACATTCATCTTCCATAACTTTATGCTTTCACATAATCGAATGAAATATATTACTTTTTTTTTTTCTTTTCATGAAAAATAACATTACCAGGAGAAGAGATATGAGCCTCAATAGAAAGATAGCCTCTCCAGAAAACAATTCTTCGTGGATTTTTGCGACTAATCTAAGGACACATCAGAGACATCATCCATACAAAAAATAACCATTGAAATCAAGAGTTTTGTTATCAAAGAATATCGTGTTCTTCTGCAGCTATCAGGTCTACAAAACGTGGATCTCAAAAGCTTCCATAAAATTAGATCAACGTTCCATAGAAGTTGGCTCTTCATAACTGAAGGAAAGACTCTGTCGACAACATCTTTGAAAGCTATAAAGAGCTCATTGGTGGTCATCAAATCCACATTATAAAAACCTGTTTTGATTTCCTCGTAAAGGGCGTAAATAAGATCCGCCATTTTCGTCCTTTCTCTAACCTGTCCACCCTGTTCGAGGGAGCTTACACATTCACATCCACGAGATGGTAGCCATTTTATCGCTGCTATGGGCAGTCAAGGAGAGGAGACGTTGTACAAATCTGTTTAAAGTCACCCTCATAAAATTCATATTAGGGCTATTGCCTATGATCTTCTTATCAGGGATATTCTCTATGATCTTCTTATTCTATAGAATATTCTTATTCTTTTGATCAGATTAAGAATATTCCCCATGATCTTCTTATTAGGGATATTCTCTATGATCCTCTTACTCTATAGAATATTATGATCTTCTTGTTCTATAGGACATTGCTTTATGGTTAACATGGTTTCTATGGCTTTGCAATCATCCCTCCATCCTAAATAATTTTAGTTCTTTAGTTACTCTCCCATTCTTACCTTCCCTTTTCATTTTGGTGGTTGGGGGGGGGGGGGGGGGGGGGGGGGGGGGGGGGGGGGGGGGGGGGGGGGGGGGGGGGGGGGGGGGGGGGGGGGGGGGGGGGGGGGGGGGGGGGGGGGGGGGGGGGGGGGGGGGGGGGGGGGGGGGGGGGGGGGGGGGGGGGGGGGGGGG
>MU264392.1:0-12500 GCA_020310875.1 Ceratopteris richardii
CCCCCCCCCCCCCCCCCCCCCCCCCCCCCCCCCCCCCCCCCCCCCCCCCCCCCCCCCCCCCCCCCCCCCCCCCCCCCGCAACAGGCACGCACAGAAAAGGACTGCTGCAGGTCAAAAGGCTCGAAGTTTTAGGCAATTAAAATTGATGCAACTCTCGATGTGTCCTAACTGCTCACTCGCACCGGATGAGGAACCGCGCACTGATTCGGACCGAACCTGAACCGGACCGAACCGGATTTGGTTCGTCTGGTAAAACAACCCTAAATGCACCGAAATGTACGGTTCGGTTCGGTTCGAACCTACCTGAATCGAACATTAAGGTCTTCCGGTTCGTGCACTGTGACTACACTGGTTTACAACTATTCATCTAAATCACCATGCAAAGAGGCTGTTTTAACATCCATTTGGACTGACTCCAAATTCAAGGCAGCTGTGAGAGCAAAAAACACACCTAATTTGTAATGTGGATATTTTAACCATTAGAGAAAACACTTCTTGGAAATCAATGCCCTCTTTTTGGGCATATCCCTTAGCAACCGGCCTTGCCTTATACTTGGTTTTGCCATCAACAATTTTGATTTTGTATACCCACTTGTTGGGAATGGCCTTCCTACCTTTTGGCAACTCAACTAAGTCCCAAATATCATTTGCATGCAAGCAGTTTATCTCTTCTTGCATGGTTAGCTCCCACTTCTTCTTGTGCTCACATAGCTTGCCTCTTTATAAGTGAGAGGCTCACCCTCATTTGATAACGTAATGTAATGTACAGAGGGGTCATATCTGCTCGTGGCCTCCTAGGATGTCTAGATCTTCTAACCCAATGATCCACATTTTCTTGAAATGGATCTAGATGAGGAGGTACATCAACTTCCTCATTGTTAATGGTCTGCTGTACATCATTTCCAGCCGTGCTTTCAGCATCAATAGGTGCCTGCATATGCCCTTCATCAGCGTCATTTTGCTGTCCAACATGCATCCCGAGGGTTCAGATCAGATTTAACAAGTGGCTGTACGTACTGAAAAAATCTGACTCTTTTAAGATCATCTTTAGAGGCACAATTGTTTTTGAGCCTCCCTGCCTCATTAAACACAACATCCTGACTGAGTATCACCTTGTTGAGTTGAGGTAGCCATATCTTGTAGACCATTTCACCTTCATCTCCATAATCCATGAAGATTCCTTTCATGGACTTCACATCTAACTTGCTTCTCAACTCAGGGCTTATATGCCCAAAAGCATCATAATCAAAGATGCGTAGGTGGTCATATGAAGCTGGTTTGCCAGACAAAAGTATCATAATCAGAGATGCATAGGTGGTCATATGAAGCTGTTTTGCCATACAAAACCTCTTCCGGAATGTCATCTTTTAAGGATGTGTGGGGATCAATTCCAAACATGAACTGTAGTTTTGAGAGCCTCTCTCCAAAGTCCATGAGGGAGATTAGCTGTGGACAACATGCATCTCATCCGCTCAGTGAGGTCAAGGCTCATGGGATGCATGCAAGGCTGCTAAATGGAGAAACTTGGACATGAGGTTTGCAAGTGTGGTGAAGGCTAAGTTAGTGTTTTTTGTTTTAATCAAGGAAGTTTGGCCTTAGTCTACTCTCCTAGACTTTAATTAATTAAAAGAAAAATACAAGAGAAGGGGACTAGTGCCCACGGGATCCCCCGAATCCCACAAAGCAGGGGAGGCTTTTACAGAGTTTAGATGGCATTACAAAGAAGGTTAATCATCCTCTCATCACCCTCACATGGGTTTAAGCTTGCTGTTGATCAAAAGGAGCACTTGATGATGCCTGAAAAGGGGGGGGGGGGGGGGGGGGATTTCTTATAGTTAGCGATCCTTTTGCCAAGGAGGGACAACGATTTCTCAATCGACCACTCTTTGGGGGAGTCACCAAAGTTAAAAGCACATCTTTCCCGCCAGATCTTCCATAGGACCTCTCCTTTGATGGCGTTTCAGAGAGTTGTGGAGCAGCCAATCGCTTCTCCCACGAGAGCTTGCTTCCAACTGATATGTTTCTGAAGTCTAATTTTCTTTCCGATGATCAGCAAGAGCCTCTTGGAGTTGGGACAAGTAAAGAAAATGTGAGAAACATCTTCGATGGAGGGGTAGCAGCGTTTTCACCAGGGAGGTATCCCACAAATTTTGCTAAACTTAAGGTTGGTCCAGATTCCACGATGAAGAATTTTCCATAAGAGGACAAACTTTTTGATTTCTATGAGGGGGTGCCAGATAGCCATGAACTTCATGTCCCACCGAAGCCGCGTCCACGACAGGCACCACCATAGTAGTCGCGGTGCGCGAACCGAAAGCTTGAATCGTACCATTCGGTTCGGTTCGAACCGAACCGAACCTTTCAAATCGGTGCATTTAGGGTTTTCTCTCAGACGAACCGAATCTGGTTCAGTCCGGCTCCCATTCGGTCCCATTCGGTGCATTTTTTTAAAGCGGTGAGTGTCAGCACTTAGGTCACAAGTCCCAAGTTCCCATTGGTGCATCGATTGTAGTCGTCTAAAACTTTGAGCCTTCTGAAGTTCTGACCTGTAGCAGTGCTTTGAACCTTTCCATGCGCACGTAGAGAGAGAGAGAGAGAGAGAGAGAGAGAGAGAGAGAGAGAGAGAGAGAGAGAGAGAGAGAGAGAGAGAGAGAGAGAGATGAGAGAGAGAGAGAGAGAGAGAGAGAGAGAGAGAGAGAGAGAGAGAGAGAGAGAAGAAGCTAAGCAACTTGCAAGGTAGGTCCAACCGTCCAGCTCAGAACTCCAACCTCCAGCTTGCTCAATGCTATCATCTATGCCCTGCCTATGTGTCACATGTGACATGATAAATTATCAATTTATCAATGATGAGAGCTCAGAGCTGAGAGCATTGAGCAGTGTGCACACTGCATGTGTCAGGCATGATGTCACACATGTATGATGTCACTCATAATTCATTGCATCCTCAGTCATGAGTCATGACTCATGACATCAATGTTGAATGGTACATCTGAATCTCTATATCAAATGACAGAATCTCTGATCTTAGATACATCATACTGTATACATATATGTTAGAACTTAGTAGTTACATATATGTACATTACTATATACAATGATTGTATTTGACTACACTAAGTATGATGACACAGAGAGAAGCAACGATGGCTGACTCTGTAATATGTATCGTCTTTGTAAACATCATATTAATAGTGCTAAGTGGCCACTGCCTAGGAAAGTAACATTACGTAAGGCTTCAGCCCATCGAGATTGCATTTCATAGTTCTAAACAGTGACCAGTCTATAGAGAAGAAGAGCATAGTATGGTATTTCATAATACATAATAATAACATATTGAGGGCCTTGCATGGTTAGAACTTAGAACTTAGTTTTAACTTAGTTTTAACCTTTCGGTAGACTCAGCAATAAGTTGTCAGTAATAAGTAATATCAAAGCTCAAACTATCATCAGTTTGAAGTTTGAATTAAGAGAGAAAAATCAGCATAAATTATAGTAGACTGTAGATTTGTCACTTGAGCTGGTGAGCAGCATTTTGACTCTTTCAGGACTCGAAAGTGAAAGGTCACAGGGCTAAGGCTTCAAGAGGGAATCCTGAGGCACATGTGTGGCACATCAGTGTCACACACACATGCAGCCATGATGGCATAGACACATGTCACGACTCACACACACATCAATGGTCAGTGGTCACACCGTGCACATCACGTGTCATACACACATGTAGCCATGATGACACAGATACATGCATGATGACACTAATGTTTTATGTGTTTTATATTTCAGGTATCATGCCTCGAGGAAGGTCTTCCGTATGGGATACCCACACCTGGAGCCACACATTGGTCAACACTAGTGGTTCTGATTCAAGCACATGGAGATGGATGTGCAAATATTGTGGTAGGACATTTTGCACTAGCACCACTAGTCTCATTCGTCATGTGTCTGTATTAGGAGGGATGGGAATTAGTACATGTCCACAGGTCCCTTTAGAGATTGCACAAGCGGTAAGAAATGAGCATAACCTTGCACAGACATAAATAGAAGCACGTCGACGTGAGGTAGCATCCTTTTCATTAGATATGTTAGAAGAAATGAACTCTACTTTCGATATGTCTAGTGCCTCTTAGCCCATTGATACATCCAAAAAAGGTAGGACTTGTTCTCAACGTGATATTGAGAGCGAGTCTTCTCAGCCTACTAGAGACGAGCCTCCACTCCAAAGGCCTAGGTTTGGATCTCTGCACTCGTCTTTTTTGACCGTAGGTTTGCAGAGGCAACGACAAAAGGCTGCTGAGATAGAGATCTCACGTTGCATCTTAGAATGCAACCTCTCTTTCAACATAATTCGTACTGACGCTTGGAAGAGAATGGTGAGGTCCATAGCTCAGCTAGGTCCATGTGACGATTGGTATGGCGTGAAGTACCATAGGTTACATGGATCTATGCTATTGGAGGAGAGAGCAAGAATAGATGTTCTTTTGGAGCCCATCTGAATAGGGTGGAAGATGTATGGATATTCCATACTATCCGATGGTTGGAGTGACATTAGACGTCGCCATATCATCAATATTATGGTTTCATCGTACGTTGGTACCTATTTTCTCAGGACCATAGATTGTAGTGCAGTAGATACTAGAATCACTGGGGAGTATATCTATGAGCACATAAAATATGCCATAGAAGAGGTTGGGTAGAGAATGTAGTACAAGTGATCACAGACAATGCTTCAAATTGTAAGAGAATGGGAGAGTTAGTTGAGAGTGAGTATCCCTCCATAGTATGGATCCCATGTACGACCCACTCTATAGATCTTTTATTTGAGGATATAGGTAAGCTCACATGGGTTGCTCATATTCTTGCTGACGCCAAATGTATTATCTTGTTCATACGTAAGAACCACCACTTACTCAGTCTTTTTCGTAGTTAGGGCGAAAAAGAATTGGTTCGCATATCAGAGATACGGTTTGGCTATATCTTTTATGTGTTGACTCGTCTCTACGACTGCATGGATGCATTGCGCATGACAGCTATAGATAAGAGATGGAGTAGCATGCCAAGGGGACTTAAAGACGCTGCAAAGTATGTGCAGCGAAAGATTCTTGACATGGATATTTGGACGGAGGTAGAGACTCTTATCCCCGTCTTAAAATCCATTCATATTGTGCTTCGTATTGTTGACATGGAGGGATCTACGATGGGCCTTGTTTATTACTTATATATGCATATGCGATGAGCCATAGCTTCAGTTACATGTCTATCGAGCTCTAAGTATGCGATATGTTCTTTTTCTATTTAAATTTTCATTACTCATATTAATGCTTTTTAATGTTGTTCATGATATGTTTTTTTTATATAAATAGAAAAAATGATGTTCTACGTGTAGTGGATTCACGATGGGATTCTATCACGTCCCATCCATGGATTCGCAACACTATTACATCTGTACTTCAAGAGACCTGAGTTGTGGTCGGAAGCTAGTCTTCGCCACATGAAGGACCTATATATGGAGAGGATTATGACGCCTGATCAACACGTAGCATTTGATGTCGATTTCTCTGCTTACATGGGAAATATTGGCATCGCATATGCGAGGACCACTTCTTTACCTGCCAACATGACATCGAAGGCACTAGAGTGGTGGAACCATTATGGTTATCGGCATCAGGCTATGACACTTCATGCGCTTCGAGTATTATCACATGTGATTTCTATTTTCTTGTACATTAGACATTTGAATTTGATCAATGATGCCTAAGTGAGCATTGAACGTCCTATTGTTTATTATTTAGGATTTTTCTTCCAGTCAAAGTGAACGAAATTGAAGCAGTTTTTCACTTGTGCACACCAAGTTTCGGAATCGCTTGAGTGTTGCACAATTAGAGCGCGTGGTCTTTTGTAAGGCCAATTTATGGTTACTTCAGAGTGTGAAGGATTTTAAAGGTCCAAGGAAGGTATATAGTATGTACTAAGAACTATTAATTCAGTGTGAAATTTGAATTTTAATTTTAAAGCAACAAGTTAGACTTCCTTTACGGATGGGAGCGGAGATATAGATTCATCTATTCATGATGAACAAGATGAAATCTATAGGTTGCTGCATTCAGAGTTAGAGACGCTCGATCGCCGTGTTACGAGATCACGTTCACGTTCTCTAGCATGAGAGATAGAGACGGAAGTAGTAGCTGATGTTCCATCTACTAGTACAACTCCATCCATATCGAGAGGACAGAGGTGCAAGATGCGCCCTTGACGGAGAGGAGATCCGGTTCCGCTAGAGGATGATATACAGGATCCATATGAGCTTTTTGCAGGAGTATCCGTTGATCCGTGTATTATGCTAGTACCAGAGTTCGACGATGAAGGAAATATCCTCATCATAGGGGGCATTCTTTCATCAGAGGCATCATCATCCGAGGAGTTTCTCAGTTTAGATGATAGTACCGAGTCAGATGATTGACTATTTATTTTTGTTTACTACTATCATTATTGTGAGTCCTGACATTGTATTCTGATTACATGATACTCAGAGTCCAGACTCCAGACATTGTATCTTTCTTTGTATTGTATTAGCTTTTGCCTTAGGCTTGCGACTTGCTCATTCATAGACTATGATGGACATTCGACAGACCACTGTTGTTGTATTTTTCATCATGTATTTTGTATATAATTTATCTGGTGGGAACTGGTTCTATCTTCTCTCCATTGTCCAATAGGTATTATGGTGTATTTTTTGTTTCATGATTCGTGGTTGTCACTCATACGTATTATGATGCTTTGATTATCATTCCACGTTCGTCATTCAATGATATTGATTTTTGATATTTCAAACTTGTAAATTATAATTAGTGAGCACTGAGCATTGGGTGTACCGTGTTATATTATGAATACTTAATACTAAGAGTCTAGAGTAGAGTCTAAATAGTAGAGTCTAGACATATACTATATAGTATATACTAGTATATACTATATACCACATGGTATATATTATGTTTGTATTAGAGAGAACCTTATGCACCTTACGCTGAAGAAAAGGTAAGGTTCTCGCACTTTAAAGGCACCTAATGAAACCAAAATGAACCTTATGCACCTTATCTTGACCGTAAGGTTCGGTCCTCGCACCTTATACGCACCGAACACACCGAACCCAATGCACCTGGCCACCATGGGCACCACTTCTTGTTGAGGTTAACCTAATAATCAATGGTTTCTTTGATGTTCGTGATTTTTGATAGACAATTACCATTGTGCCATCTGAGACCAAGCGAGCTTAGTGTGTCGTGCCCCATGAGAAGGCGAACTTTAGAGCGGCCATCAGGTGAAATATTTTGATATGTTCTCTAACTGATATTCTTGTTTGTTCTACACCTGAAATATTTTGATCAAGCTCATCAATGATGGCATCAAATTGGTCTGTTTTTGCATTGTCTACATTTTGTATGGATCTACATTACAGATTTCTTGATATTCTCTTTTTCACAAGTATAGCCTATCCAAGCAATCTCAACATATGGGCATGAATATGAGTTGTTCCTTTATCTTCCTCAAGGAACATCAAATTGGCACCTAAATTGCCGCTTACTTGCTGACCTCAGCTACATGACATGCTTCGATTTTTAATGCTCTTTGTGACACATTCGCTTGATATGGAACTTGGAATTATGAATTACATGTTGAGAAAAATGGCCTTAAGGATCCCCCTTATGTATATTTCTACCCTTCCTTATAATAGCTCTTTGAAAGAGCTACACACAATTTTTTTTTTTTCTCCCCATTTGAAATCAATATAGTCATTCATATTCATTTTTATGGCTTTTGGTCATTAGGCATGCGTCATAGCTATTTGTCCAAGCTATGCATGATAAAGTTTAATTCTGATACTTCTTGTTTTGGACAAACATAGAAGTTGAAGATGCACTTTTTGTTTTGTTTTTGTTTTTGTTTAAAATTTGCATTTATATATATATTTTGGTGTGTGTGTGTATATGTATATGTATATGTATATGTATATGTATATGTATATGTATATGTATATGTATATATGTATATGTATATGTATATGTATATGTATATGTATATGTATATGTATATGTATATGTATATGTATATGTATATGTATATGTATATGTATATGTATATGTATATGTATATGTATATGTATATGTATATGTATATGTATATGTATATGTATATGTATATGTATATGTATATGTATATGTATATGTATATGTATATGTATATGTATATGTATATGTATATGTATATGTATATGTATATGTGTATGTGTATGTATATGTATATGTATATGTATATATATATATATATATATATATATATATATATATATATATATATATATATATATATATATATATATATATATATATATATATATATATATATATATATATATATATATATATATATATATATATGTTACTTTTTAAAAATTTTCATTATTATTATTTTTATTTTAAAAATTATTCTTTTCTTTCTTAATATATTTATATTTTTCAGGTTTAAATATTGAGTATTATCTTTTACTGTTGTTCATTTTGTTTTGGTTTTCTTTCTTGTTTGTATTTTTCATGTCTTGTATTGATCTTATTTTTCGTGTAGCCTCTTGCTTTTGTTTGTTGTTTTTTCTTACGCATATGTGTTTGTGTTCTCTATCTTGGGTTCGTAAATTTGGATAGCTCTGAACTTATGAAGGTATATATATCTAAGGAGATTCTTGTTGATGTGAAAGGGCTGACTACTATACATGGGGTATGGGAGAAGCTTAGGGCTACATACGAGAATACAACCACTATGCACAAGGTTTGTCCAACGAGGAAACTCATGAGTATGCAGCTACATAAGTCCAAAAGTGAAGCAGAGCACTTATCTGTTTTTAGAAGTACCCTTTCACAGCTAGAGGATTCATAACTTCCTTTCTTTGATGACAATTTGAAGGCAATTTTCTTGATTATGGCACTACTTGACCCTTGGGAAACACTTTTTGTGTGTCTTTTCAGCAATCCTGGTTTGACTTTTGATGGTGTAAAGGGTTCTAGCCTCAATGAGGAGATTAGAAAGAAAGCAATTGGTGAGGGTAGAACTTCAAGAAAGGAGGAAATGTAGACAGAAACATGAGCATAAGCAAAGGGAAAGGTGAGGTGACCAGAAAACAACTCCAAGAACAAGGAGAAAAAGAAGGCGAATGTGGCCTCTAGTGTTGTCATAGAGGAGCTGTCTGAAACGGAGGATATACTATGTGCTGCATATGAGATGATGATGCTCATATGTTAGATGCTTTCAATTTACGTCATGCACAAGATATAAAGATCACTAAAAGTGATCTTATTGATGCCTTGCTTATAGTGAATGGCACACTTGCACAGAGTTGGGTTGTGGATTCTGGTGCATTGTGCCATGTGACTCATGTCAAGGAGTGTTGTATTACTTTTCATGCACAACCTCATGGCAATGTGTAGCTGGAGACCACATCCATGTTGCATTGAGGGAATTTTTGGGTGATGCCAATGAACTGGTCTTACATGATGTGTGCTATGTTTCAACCATAAAAAAGAGCTTATTTTCTGCTGAACAGATGGATGTGCATGGTTATAGCACAATCTTTGAAAATGATTCTTGGAAGCTTGTAAGAGGGTCAGAGCTGATTCCATTGTGGCCACATTTTAAGCTTCCGAAAGATAACTGTCCAACCATATGAACACTGTTCCATATGCTTCAGCTTGCGGTTCACTTATGTATGCATTAGTTGCTACTAGGTTAGACATTGCCCATGCAGTGGGAGTTGTATGCAGGTTTATGGTTAATCTTGGCGAAGCTCATTGGGATGAAGTCAAATCCATCTTGAGATGCTTGAAATGGACCAAAGGTGAATGCATATGCTTTGGGAAGTGTCCATTGGAACTAAAAGAATTTTGGGTTTCAGACATGGAAGGTGATGTGGATACACATAAATCCATAAATGGTGCTATTTCATGGTGCTCTAGGCTTCAAAGGATAGCAACACTTTTTACTACGGAGGCTGAATATATTTCAACCACAGAGGCTTCCAAAGAAGCCATTTGGTTAGCAGACCTTTGCAGTGAGTTTGGTTTGCTTGACAATGGCTGTGATAGCAAGCGTACCATTTCTCTTGCAAAGAATGCCATGTTTCATGCCCACACAAAGCATGTAGATGTGGGGTATTACTTCATTAGAGGAGTACTTGATGATGGCCTTACCACATTGATTGAGGTCAGAGAATCTTGGAGATGCTCTTACAAAGTGCTTGCCAAAGGCACAACATCAGCTATGTATATAGATTGTGGGAGTTATATAAAGGATCCTCCTTGGCCCTTTTTAAAGTGGGAAGTTGTTGAGGATAAAAGCCCCAAGGAGCCCCCCTTATGTATAGTTATAGTCTTTCTGAAAGAGCTAGACACACATTTTTATTGTATTTTTTGGCCCCCATTTGGGGTCAGTATAGGCATTTGGTCCCAAACTCAAGTACATGAGATATAACTTTAAGTTTTTACTTGCAGTTCTCTCTTTATCTCTTTGAACTGAATGCACAGCACTCTCTCTTCATTCTCTCTCTTGTTGTGTGTGTCCTCATTTGAGCACGTCTTGGGCAATGGAAAGCATCTTCCTAAAGGTCTCAACCTGTTTTTTCAACATGCTTTGAAGGCTGAACCACCTGTGGTTACAGACCAGAATCACATGTAAAGTCTCCATTCTTCAAGCTTCAACAGCCATAGTGTATACTATGAGCTTTGGTGCTTTCAGCTGCTGGATCATGCAAAGAGTGTTGAATTATCCCATCATGTGCAGGCTGGAATACTCTGGAAAAACATGTGCCTAGATATCGCAGCTGAAGTGTGGAAAGAAGGTTCAACTTTGAATCATTAAGTTTTTAACCTGGCAGAGATATAGAATGAGTATCATACTGCTACCAAATATAGACATATTGAATCATATGGGATGTTTATACGTATGGAACATACAGTTAATCCTTTTTTTCTGTTTATTGTTGTATACCACCATTTCTTTGCACTAAGGTGTATTATCATTGTATTTGTGAAAAATTCTATTAGACACTGTTGCATTATGTATACTTGATACTACCCGTAACCCATCAGCTGTATATTTCATGAAGTGTGAATGTTCAATACCTAGAAAAAGCTAAAGAAAAAGAGAGAAAGAAAACAGATAGTTTTCTTTTAAAATACTGCTCAGAAGCAGTAGTCTGTTGTCTAATTCAAATATGTCTGAGGATTTGCTCTTAAAAAAAGAACATTAAACACTTGATCCCTAAAGGTTGTTTAAAGTTTTGATGATCAGGTTGGAATTGGCTTTTTATCAATTGGTCCTTTTTGCTATTTTTAGGCCTCCGATTTGCAATGCGAATTCAGTATGTTGGATTAAAGTTGCTTTTGTATGTTTGAACATCGTATCTTCAAGTTATCGAGTCCAGTTTACCATCTCCGAATTTGTGCTTAGGATCCTTTTTCTGTTGGAATATGATGGATTTCATCTATGATAAATCCAATAAATAATAACTGTCAAACATATATTAGTGTTCTGGCTAACTATTTCTTAATGGCGATTCTGTCAAAGCTACAATAGAACTGCTTAGCTTTATTTCCTATCCCCTGCTATATATAAAGGAATCTGATGCATGTTTAATTATCATTTCCTAATTTAACTTGTGTACAAAGGAAAACTGCCTTTTTTAAAACTTCTATCTGCTGTTTTTAATTCTCAGGATTTTTATCAAAGCGAATGTATTATAGTCAACTGCCTTCTTTCCAATGTTCTTCCCCCCTTGCATTTATTCATTCCCAAGTTCATGTATACTTGATGTTTATTGGATGTTTGTTTTCTAGTCAAGTTTTTGTGTCAATACATAATATTCCATATCTGTAAAAGCTAGATTTTGCCAGATTCATCAAGTCACATACATTTAAATGATTCACCTATATTTTTCTCTTGTTTATGCAGACAGCAGATTCCTGAAGTGGTTGGGTGGGACTGCAGACTATGGATTTTCTTCAAGGGCTTGATATTCATGAGTTTTTGGCATCTGTAGGAAAGCGTTGCAGTGGCAAAAGCTACTCAGAAAACACCGAATTTCCTGGCACCGGAGTGTAGAACATCTGATTTTGTTTTTGTTGAGGATTCGGGTACTCTCTTTGTATTAGTTTTGATTCTTTGATCTTGAAGACCATCTATATGTGGGACGTTTAGTGTATGAACATATGCAATCGATGAAGCCTTCAAAGATTCCAACATTTTAATGTGCAATAGTCATGCTTGTTCAAGTATGATTCGTATGATTTGTATGGCATGGTAGGGTATAGTACTCGGTACATACGTTAAGATTTGAAGCTTCACGTATGTGTGAACATGTTCATCTTGTACGATATACACACACACACACACACACACACACACACACACACACACACACACACACACACACACACATCTTTTTTTTTTTGGGAAATCAA
>MU264392.1:25000-27684 GCA_020310875.1 Ceratopteris richardii
GACTCATTGGCTCGTAGAAATATGGAGTTAATCACAAGAGAAATCTTCTAGATAGATTTCTAAAGGTGTGTGTTTTATATCAAAATGACCATTTGAGGAATAGCTTTGGAAATTTTGGGCCTCTACTAGCTGGTTGCATTGGGTGGGTATATCCACCATGCTTTGTGCTTGAATTCTTCACAACCTTGACTATGTATGCTATCGACACCTACTAGAGAAGCATGTGTCTCTTGAATAAGAGACATTGTTGGAAGTGAGGTAGACCCAAATAACCATAAGATCTTTTCTACACTTAGAATCCTTAAGCACACATGTTGAACCAAATAAAGAGATGAATGGTTATGAAATAGACAAGAGAGAATTAAAGAGCAGCTGAATGCTACGTTCAACTACCCAAAAATAAAATCACTTGATGTGATAATGCTATACAAAGTGTGTGGATTGTAATGTAACAAAATCTGAAATATAGGCTGAATGTACGAGGGTTCTAGTGTAAGTGTATGAGGAGAGAGTGGTAAGGTTGTAAAGCAGAGTGTGTGCTGGTAATAGAAGAATAATAGGACTGTGTAAGAAATAAAGCCTATGTGTTGGAACATGATGAAAATCTGCAACCCTAACAAAGATTAGGGTTTCTCCTATGATATACACAACAATAATACTTCTCCTTTGAAGTGATATGTAATAGAATCCTGGTACAACAACAAGAGGTGAAGAAAACTTGAATATATGGAGACACTTATAAGATTCAGTGGGCACACACTTCAATGTAGAAGAAGAAGGTAACAACAAATCACAAAGAAAAATCAACAAAAAACCTCCAATTGCTCCTAACACAGCTCCAAGACTTAGCTCATACTTCAGGATGCTTGTCTGAGTGTGAAATAAGTTAGAAATGAACCAAGAGGATCTTTTTATAAGATTCAAGGCCCTCCATGATATTTTTTAATTAAAAAGCAGCTTTTCGCAGCCCATTAATGTGCTTTTTGTGAATTTTGTATACATTTAACCTAATTTTGAAATAAAAAAAGGAATTTGTAAAAATAACCTACTAAATGGTAAAGTTAGCACAACCTAATGTGCTTTCCTTGATGAGGGTGAAGAGATCTTCAAAGTTCTATATCTACTTTTTGAAAAGCACAAAACTTAGAATTAGAGTTAAGGTTTTGGTGTCCTAAATGCTCTCTAATGGTCAGCTGCTATATATCATTAGATAGTTCTTGATGAGAACCATAAGCATATGTATTGACCATTTTTACCATTATAAAAATTAGGTTTTGGACCCTCAATGTGACATTGTTCTTCCAATAGACATATAGGTAGCAACTCGTGACTGTACGATGGTATCATGTGAAGCTCCTATATCGATTAATTATCTCAACACATTTGCAATGTGGAAGAAACTTGAACTTTTAGGAATCGGTGTTAGCAAGCATGTGGGTCCAAAAGGTATATAGGAACTAGATAGACCTCATCAAATAATTGCGTTCTTGGTCGTTCATCCTTTGTCGTATCCAAGCTTTCCTCTTACCTATCCCCTTGAGTGCCTCCCTTTGAGCTTCTTCTCTAATCCTTTTGGCCGCAACCTTTCTATTCTCAACTTTTGAAGTCTGGCAAGCATCTCTGGTGTAAGGGGATCTTGATAAAGCTTAACTTGAAAACCGCTAATATAGTTTGGCAAAACATCACCATCAAGTGTGGCCAAACTAAATGACAATGAGTGGCCCATAGTCACCTCTGAAGCTTTTTGGCATGCTTTTTCAGTGTGTAAACTAGGACAAAATATGTGAGCATCATAGTAGGTTTTCTATCGCTTCTTTGCAGTATAAATGTTGCAACTGCATTTAAGACACATTTCTTGCAGTTTCTCCAACTCATCCACTAATAGAGAGAGTTCATGACGAGTCCACAGGTAATCTTGTGTGACTTGCAAAGTTGGAACTAGGAAGTCGATAGGGCGTACTACGTTCTTTCCATAGAGGAGAATGAAGGGTATGGCATCTATAGCTGTCTTGTATGCCACATGGTATGCCTTAATAAACATGATGAAGTTGCTTATTCCAATGAGAGCTTCCATTGTTAATCATCTTTAGTAAGCAGTTAGCATAAGACTTGTCGGAACTCTCAACTTGGCTATTCGTTCGTGGATGGTATGGTGGAGACTTCTTGTGAACGATGAAAATTTACTAGTAAGCACATTTATTCGTTAATAAATGTGTTCTGTGGTCACAACAATTTTGTTGGGAGACCGAACAAAGTGAAAATATTTTCAAACAAAATTCAGCCGTAGTCTCTGCATCGATTCTTGTTAATTCACATGAGAGCATGTGGACTAATTAGACCAACTAAGCCTATGCCCCACCTTGCAAAGGCTCCACTACTAAGCTTGGGTCTTAGTGGCGTGTTATCTCTTCTAATTTGATACTTTACTCTCTGACAAGTGTCACATCTCTTGAGAAACTACAAATGTTAGGTAATCATCTTTATATATGCACAATCGTAAGAAACTGTCTCAACCTCTTCTGAAAATTTAATTTTCGATAAGGGCATAGTCTTGACAAGTTTCCTCCGAGGTTTGTCATTTTACTTTATCTACATCTTTAGGAAATGTATAGTCATGTAGATATTTAACTTTTGATTTCTCTCTCTCTATCTCTCTCTATCTCTCTCTATCTATCTATCTATCT
>MU264393.1:0-22500 GCA_020310875.1 Ceratopteris richardii
ATCATGTTACATTATAAGTAAGTGATCTCTCAAGTCACTCTAGTTCCAATGTTGATAACTTAAAATTTCTCCACATAATTGATGGGTATATTTACGCTAATCTGAAATAAGACTAAGTATCCTTTAGAGCTTTATAAGGCTTTCCACTCTCCAAGTTTACACGTCCGAAGATCATAGTAAAATCTAACGTAAAAATAGTTATGATGTTTGAGTAGCAAAACAACGTACCTATGTCTCCAATTTTACAATGATAATTATTCAATTATGGTAATCCTTCTACGTAAATCTTGTTTCTTCTTTATAAATATTTCAGCAGCTCATATGTAATATGCTTACATAGGAACATCGAATGATTTCCTACAAAAGGAAGACCATCAAATATAAACACAAAAGAATGGATTAATAGAGTGAAATATACACCTAGAGATGTATAGATTTTTTTTTGCGTTTTAGAGAGTTTTGTATGTTTTCATTATCATTGTATGCTTGAAAGATGATAGGGATCAATCACCATGTTGTGGCCACTCTAAACTAACAAGACAATCAACTTCAACAGTTGTAAAAGAAATAATGTATTTGTGTGTAAATGGAGGTCCTTCCAAAATAATTTTAGCGAGGTACATCTAGAAACACAAATGCGTCAATGTCTATATGTAGTGCTTAAAGAAAAAAACATTTGGAGATCATTGATGCAAATATTCTTCATGATGAAGTAGTCGAAGTAGTATAGACGTACTCACAAGGGATTTGAAATTTGGTTCTATTGGAGTTTTCACACTTCATGGGTGAAAATGTGAAGACATGTTCTACAATAGCAACCATCACCTTCCAAAATAATTTTAGCGAGGTACATCTAGAAACACAAATGCGTCGTCAATGTCCATATGTAGTGCTTAAAAAAAAAAAACCTTTCGAGATCATTGATGCAAATATTCTACGTGATGAAGTAGTCGAAGTAGTATAGAAGTACTCACAAGGGATTTGAAATTTGGTTCTATTGGAGTTTTCAGACTTCATGGGTGAAAATGAGAAGACATGTTCTACAACAGCAACCATCACGCCTTGCCTTTAATGCTTAGAAATTAAGAACTTACCCTCCCCATGAAGATCCCAATTTGCATCACCTCCAACATGTAGTACGACTATGAGGATTGTACACAAATATTTATAGATGTTTTCAAGAAGATAAACGTCCACTCAATATAGAAATTGGAACTTAAAAAAATCTCAATGGATATATTTCTCAAATATTGATTCCAATAAAGAAAAATTGATCTAATAAGAGTCAAAGGAAAAGAAGATGAAAAACGTTTCTAACTATGTTGATAGGCAAACGACTTATCACTGTACGTGACCAAGAAGAACGAATTAAGGGCCTCAGAAGAATTCTAGGGAAATAACTAAAGTTATAAGATTCGAAGGAGCTAAGGTAGCTTGCAAGCATCCAAGTTCTACACAAATATATGAAAATGCATTCTGCTGACATTAGAAAGATGGATGCACACATCGCAAGCTATTGGCACATCTAATCCAGATCAATGTATATGTTGGATAAACTGAAGGTTATAACGTGGAGAACCTTTCGATTGATATTCCATTATTGATTCAAAAATATATCCTAAAAGTACTAGAACTACTTTTCAAATGCAATGGAAGACGTCTCTAAAACCACGTGGAATTATAAATGAACTTTCTAACGAGAATTATGATTGAGGTTTCATTTTTTTTATTACTTGAGCTATGTATTCGTGAGCTGTATGTGAGCGTCGATTTCGTGTTAACCATTTTTCATTCAAATTTTCTAAACTCTCACTTACCATGAAGAACCAACATCATAATTTTTTCTAACATGAGCTGAAAACATGCATACATTTATCCTGTCACAAGAACATAGGGGAAGAAGACTATTTTATCTCGGAAATGTATTGCCTTCTTTTATATATTGTTTCAAAGAAACTACTAATCCGAGCACCTAATGTAGCTTCTCTGTTCTTGATGTAAATATCCCCATCACCATCACCCATCCGCCATCCGCCATCACCCGAGTAACAAACGTGCATATTAAGTGAGTCACACATCTACTGATATTTGTTTACATAGTAAAGATAAGTAAAGTAAACAACCGTCCATTAGCACAAAGATAATTGATGCAACTAAGTTTTTCACCTGAAACCATTGCTTTTATAGATCTTTCATCATATTGCTTTGGAGAATTCGTTCGTGCTATTGCCAAATTTGTTGTCTCATAACAAAAGACAAATTTGGCAAACACACTAAGAAAGGAAAATTTGGTCAGATGAATTCCTTTTGTGCTGAAGATGAGATGAATTAGCTACATCATGGAGCAAGGGCGAATTCGGTCAGTGCGGAGTTAATTCTTAGTCATGGTATCCAAGAAATTCTCATCATAGCTCATTGTCCTTGATGTCTCAGAGCTCTCATTGCATTGGCATTATTATCTCTCAAACACCTCAAGAGCTAAGTAAAGATAAGATAACAGAGCTGCTTTGTAAAGTAAACAACCGTCCATTAGCACAAAGATAATAGATGCAACTAAGTTTCTCACCTGCAACCGTTGCTTTTATAGACGTAATATGAAACACAAAAGTTGAATTGTTTCTGATGCAGTAAACTGAAAAGAAATGGTCAAGGGTAGAAAACAATACACATTTTTCTTCACCAAAAATCCAAGAACCAAGCTATTATGAAGCAGAACTCCAGTACTTTGTATCATAAATTTGTCCAAGCCATCTGAGCCACAGGTCTTCAATGTATTGCTGCTACTACCTATGGTCCTGCTCAGAACCTTTGTCTGTCTAAGCATCTGAGATCTACCCCTCCTAGTAAATGGAGAGAATCTTTGCTAAAGTTGTACTCTAGCTTTAGGTTTGAGATGGTTCTAAGATGTGCGTATTGATGCTTTTTTGACTCTGTACCCACTGATTTTCACATTGTATCATCTTTTGGTCTAAACCCTCTATAAAGCAGTTGGATATTACTTCTCTTTTCTATGTTATCCTTTCGTTGGATTTGGGGAATAGTTTGTACCTTCTATAGTGGGGGAGCCTGCCCTTTGTACTTACACACATTTCATCACTTATTCCAAGTTTCCTGTTTTCTCAAAAAAAAAAACGACGGCAGCACTGCAAGGTAGCACGTACCATAATTCCTAGCAGAGTCGAAGCTTGATACGGTCTAAGGTCCGTAACAATGAAGAGCAGCCGACGACTTTTCAAGCCAGTGGCCGATGACAAAGTAATTTAGCAGACATACATCATTTAAGTACAAATATCCACTTGTGACCGACGATACGTTTTAGTACGACACATCAAATGACAAGTTCTTCGAAGTTCAATGTAAGGAACACCCGATTAGGATTCTATATTAAATGTGTCCTCTACAAACGATCCTCCGTTGGTCACGTATACAATTACCTGCCGTTCAAATGTCATTCAGGGAAAGAAGATATGGAAAACATATATGGGCCATGTCAGTCACAAGTTGTCCGATCGAAGTAAGATGGATGACAATGTTAAATTCGTCGATTATAGAAGAAGCGTGTTCCCACAATAGCTATTTATGCATGCCACAAAAGGTTTACTTAGCAGGTGTAGGAAAATGGGATTTCTTTAGATAAAACACAGATCTTTTATTTCAGCAATCATTTGAATGCGCTGCGTCCTTCAAATACACAAAACGTTGATATAATGTCTCCCTGAAGCTATATGCAATAGCCTCATAAGCATTATAATCAATTTCAGCAATTCAATTGGCCACTCTAGAAGTTGACATCTTGCCAAGCTATATTAGTGGATCCGGAGTGGAGCTATATAAAGAACCTCTTATAGAGGATACGCTAATGAGACTCAAGGCTGCTAAGAAGCAAAAACCAAAAGAGTTAAGGGTTTGAGAACAAGCACATGCAGATGCTAGAGAGCACATTAGGCAAAATAAGTTAAGGCAAGAAGGCCTAGATGTCAATCCCAATGCCCCAAGATATCACATGGCTATGTGCACCAAAAAGGATACGCATCCTTTCATCACAGATAGATGACCATTCATCAAGATTGAGCTAGGGCACCCCACTACAAATAATGCAATCAAACCTTTGATCAGTTGTAGGATTGCCACTAATGCAAGTAGGTAGTCATGCTCTAAAGGATTGGGCATGGAAGTTAAGCCATTAGAATGAATGTAAACCCCCTATATTCGTGAGGTGGACATTCCTATCCTCTTACAGGATGTCCCAATGATAGTAAAGTTGCTAGTTTTCCATGATGAGGACATCCTAGAACATATGATACTAGGGCATGATTGGTTGTATGATCATGCAATGGACTTAAAACTATGGTACTGATTGCTTTAGGTCTAGGTTAACAAGCAATGCCTAATAGTTGAATTGGAAGGCAGCGGCCCTTTTGATTCCAATACCTTGCACTTTGTAAACACTATAGATTCCAAGGTGCACCATTCCTTAACTATTGATCGGCAGGTCATGAAAGTGCTAGAACCCACTTTTCTTGCCAAAGTATCAACATCACAATTGGAACAGTCGATTTGATAGAGCAAAAGAGAATAACTGCAACCAAATGGCAAGAAGGAGGCCACTTGAGTGAGAAACACTACTATACAACCTCGCTCCTCATACACAAGAACAAAACCTGAATCCAATTTCAATACTAAACAAATATGGGTGATGAAAATAAGGAAACCACTAGCTTTGCCCCAACAATAGCCATTCAAGCAAGCCAACCATGCCAAAACTAGGGAAATCTCAACCACAAGGTATCCTTCAAATTTCGCTACCTAAGGAGTTAGTTGTATCTCAACAAGGGAGATTGCATATGTAGGTACCCAAGGAACTCTTACATACAAAAAACCCTATGCTTTTCCTCACTAGAAAACTCTAAACAAAGAAGCCAAGAACATGATCATCAAGCACAAAGATCATAGGATGATCAAATAACCTCTTCGACAATAGTAAGAAGAGAATCAACAATGTTTTGGGTTTAGAAGCCAAAAGTTCGAGTAGCACCCGTAGAACAAAGAGCCAACCACAAGGGATACAAAATCTAAGAAACCATCTAAAGATCAGGCGTTCAAAAGTGATGTGTATGCAGTCAAACACTATTCTAAAATGGATCCTATAAGGAGGAGTGATCAGTCGACATTCAACCATCAATTTATTGCATCATTTGAGATCAAATGGATACCTCAAAACAAATATTGCATCTACTTCTATAAGTAACATCAGATGCCTTGATGTGGAAAAACCATGTGATCTTTGCGTAAACCCGTTTTTCACACCATTTAGGTCATGTATTTGCTTAATATGCGTTAATATACTATCATATTACAAGGTCATGCATAAAGAGAGTTGAGAATCCCAGGCACATGTGACACATTTGACACATGTAAACTATCTAATTGATAGTACTCTATTTCTTCTTGTTCTGTGACACTGTTTGTCATAAAAAATAAAGAAGAAAAAGAAGAAAGAAACAAACAAAAGGAAGGGAGAGGACCATGTGCTCAAAGAATATCATGAGTGAACCATCAACAATGAAAGACAAGCCAATGCTCAATCACTATGATGGGAGTACAACACAAAGAGATGAATATTGACTAACCTTTCACCATGGTAAGAGTCCCCTACTTTAAAAACACTGTAACAATGATTAGGAAACCTCTTCATCAGCATACCCTTGAGCACTTAGTGGAAGACCCAATTTATTTGCACCATACTTCTTACAATGCATTCCCCAAGTAAGCATGCATAGGGACACATTAGAAGGTCATGCAGAAGGCACATATTTTCTTGAACCCATGCACTAACACACCTACCCATTATTCATTATGGGTTACAGGTGCTTGCGATGATAAATACAAAACCCATGTTTGAAAGATCTAGAGGACACCAAGGTTGCAACATCAATAACTATGAAGCAATTCAGAGTCGAGATTTTCTCAAAATCAACATCGACAAGCTATTTTACGCTATTAATAATTTTTGGAAGCTGACAAATACACCATCATGCTAGAATTCAAGGAAGAAGTACATACAAAGGGACTTAAACTTACAAAGGCTAGTAGTGACAAAATGACAAACAAGACAACCTTCCACCTCTCTACATTTGCAAGGTAGATAGATCTTTTTGATAATTGATTGACACTACCTCTCAAAGAACTACATGGAACACACACTCCAACACGGATATGTCAAGGACAACAGACTCAAGAGCGAGGGAGGCCTTGCCACTCAAGGTCAAGAAAAAAGCATGGGAGCACATCAAGGAAGTGGACAGACAAGAAGAGGGACCATGTACAGAGCTCCAAGAAGTATACGTCCAATTTTCATAAGAAGCCCCTATAAAAATAATGATTTTGATCACTAAAAACATTTTAAACATCATTTTCTATTTCTACAACCTTTTTTTGTTCAAGCGAAGGAGTCCTCAAGCTTGAGGATTATTAAAAATATCTACATACCATTTTTCATAATTTGTAGATTTTGTTTGAGCCCTCAAATAAGCCCCAGAACCTAATTTTTAATTAGGTAGCACACTAGTCTGGACATGGCCAAAGCTAGTCCAAAAACTATGCAAAGAGCTAGAGAGCTAATTTTTGAAGTTGTTGAGTTGAGATTAGCTTTTTCTTAGCAAGTTAGATGAAGATCTTTTTGAACAATGTAATCAAGTTATTGAGAATCAAAGCTACCATTGTTCTTTTCTTTGTGATCTTGCCTTGTGTATGTGTGCATGCACATACGTGCTTGCCACTCGCAATTGCTAACTATAATTATTCACCATCTTCAAAGAGATCTTTACATGTGTTTGTAGGACAAGTGCTAAGCATAGCCAAGGTTCCTAGCTCATGGGATATCCGAAGGTATCTAAGGAGCAATGGGAACGAATGTGCATGATGGCCACATGTCCACACTAGAGCATAATAGATTATCCATATCTAGTGTGCAAGAGCATACAAAGGATGGGAGAAGAGTTGCATACACCATTATTCAAGTCTTCCTATGATGAGAACAATAAGAAGTAAATTGCTACTCAAACATACAAACACACACACACAGACACATGCACACACACACATACATACATACATACATACATACATATATATATATATATATATATATATATATATATATATATATATATATATATATATATATATATATATATATATATATATATATATATATATATATATATATATATATATATATATATACGGTTCTATCATTGTTATTATATACGGTCCTCACACATTAGAGCATGGATGGGGTTTAAATTTCATTATGATAGATCTTTTGTGAAATTGTAATGATTCATGATGTTAAGACAATGGAATCATTGTTTACAAACCTAGATTTTGAATTCAAAATATTTCACATTTGATTCAAAACGTTTCTATCCACATTCTACTTGTATTGGTAGATATCAAATATTTTGTTTGTGAGAAAATATCATCATTTTTTTCTTTCTCACAATTTCAACTATCAATCTCTTCTTTCAGAAATTCTTTTTTGTTCTTTATTACTGAGAACTTGTACTTCTACCTGAAGTTTCAAAGAAGTCACTTATGTTAAGGGCTTGGACTCTTGATTTAGAAATCCTATATAAATTATAAATAAAAGTCATATCTACTCATTTTCTACTTTTGCAACTAAGGAAAGAGTGATCCACGACTTGATTGCGAAGCATGTTAATGATGTAATTTAGATCATTGTTGTGTATGTTGATAACATGTTGCATAGTGGTCCTCATGAGAACCATATTGCTTATTTCAAGGCTGATTTGCATGCCTCATTTCAAATATCTTATTTGGGGCATTTGCATCCTTATTTGGGCATATAGTGTATGCACATTGATGGTTGAATGGCCTTGTATCAAATGAAACATATTGACACATTATTGCACCATTTTGGCCTTGGAGACTGTAAACATATTGCCACTCTTATGGAGGCAAGTTTATGATAGAGTCCTAATGATGCTCGAGATTCATTTGATGTTGTTGTGTATCAGCAAGTTATTGAATACTTGACTTACTTATGCATTACTCTGTTAGATATTCACTTTTTTGTCTAATAGATGAGCAAATTTATGCATTGACCAAGGGTCAAGCATTGGCAGACAGCTAAGCACATCTTTTGCTACTTGAGTGGTACCCGGCTACTTGGATTGTTTTACCCCAAGGGGGGATCAATATCACCATATTTACATGCTTTTCTTTGACTCTAACTGGGCTAGTTGTTATGGCACTCCTGTGTCCACCAATGGCTCTTGCTTCTGCTTGGTAGCTTATGTATATCTTGGTTGAGCAAGAAGCAGCCTCGTATGGCCACTTCCAATTGTAAGACTGAGTGTAGGGCCGCTTTCACAACGACTATTGAGTGTGTGTGGCTCAGATGACTTATGGTTGATTTAGGCATTGGTTAGTCTTTTTCCACCACCATCTTCACTGACAATCAGAGTACATTGGCAGTTGAGAGGAAACCCCTGTTCCATGCTTGCTCTAACCACATTGAGGTGTATTATTATTATGTCATAGAGATATTCTCTATTGGAGAGATCAGCTTGGCACATGTGCCCACCCAGGAGAACATTGGAAACCTTTTCACAAAGGCTCTGCCTCGGGAGAAGTTTGAAGCTCCTCGCAGAGCTTTGGGCTTACTTCCTTTTGTGGATTGATTCAACATAGCTTGGCACTGCCTTATACATGAGTGCCAACACCTCCTTGTTCACAGGATCACTCCTAGTGGGGATTTGTCGATGTATTTAGGTAGTAATGTGTGTAAACACATTAGGACCACTGAGGCAATTTTTCCCTCTTTAGGAGCCTTGTTCCCTTGCCTTGTATATACACTATAACCCTAATCGTTTACTTATCTTTGTACATTCTAGTTGAAATGAAGATATCTAACTCCAACAACAGATAAGCAAATGTAAGGGAGGATAAGTCAGTCCTAGACGAATACAAAGGAAAGACAGAGGAAGAGTAAAAAATATATTTCTTCAGAGAAATATATTTCTAGAGAAGAGACTTAGCAAAATTCTTTGGGAAAGATAGAGGAAAAGTTGAAAAAGAAACTTCTTTAAAGAAATATATTTCTTGAGAAGCAACTTAGCAACTTGTGAAAAATCTTCTAGACTTCAGAATGCTAAGTTAGGTTTTGGTTCTTGCTTTGTCCATAAAGTTCTTAGAGTGCTACGTTAACCCTCATCACAGGTAAACTGTAGCCTCTTTTGATGGACCACAAGACGTTATCATTGTTTCTTTTAATGCCCCTATCCATGAACTAGAAATTATTAGTACATGACAATCTCTCGACACCTTGCCCTTGGATGTGCTTGTAGAGAAGTGGGAGAACAATGGCCTTGTTATAGAATAAGTAAAAAAAAAAGGGTTCTTATGTTCTTAAGCTTCATTATGATCCAATTGGAATTAAGGATGCGATTTCGTTCTCTTGGTCGAATCATCTCTCTAGTGCTCATTTGCCAAAGCGTCATCCATAATCTAAGTCTGCCCTCACTTTCCCAAAGCATGGATATGGTAGTGTCACACCACTAAATCATTACTACATCTTCGTAGGACGTTTCTTTGGCTCCATGCAGATCTCTTGGGGTTCTTGTTCCTCTCTATCAAACCAAAAGTCTCTCTCGTGCCGAGGCAAGCCCCTTCTAGAAATGGGATTAGTTCTATTATTTAGACCCACAAACGTTTGTGTGAAACTCAATAAATATTTAAAGATTTTGTAGGGAAAGAAGTTAGCTGGAAACTAACAATAATAGATCCAATTTATGAAAAGTCCTTTTTTGGTTCCGATGTCTTCTCAAGTCTTAAGAGGACGTTAGTAGAAAAGACGTCAAAAAGTCCAACCCGAGTGCAACAATGAAACAACAATTGCCTCCACAAATGGACACAAAAATTATCTTCGTCAAACGTTTTCCAAGAAGCACACCTCAGCTTTTACAAACTCGTAGTAAACCTCAACTTTCTAACGCAAAAGGTTCGTACAAAATGGATACCCCCATATAGAGAAAGAAGGCGGTCAATTTTGTTAAGTTGAATATATATAGGAGCGATGCTAACAGTAATCACATCTCATTCTAGTGGAAAAATATAAACGTTTAATCATCAAAGATATCTCAAATTTCACCCAAAATGATCCAACTATACTATCTATTTGGTAAATCCAACACTATAGAAATGTGGAATGTGATGGAACTAATCATTCTAACTATTGAAATAAAACACTTTCCACACAATTTCACATAGGGATAGGTAATGCCACCTCAATTTAGAATGAAAGTAGTTAGAATTATAGCTCTAATAAGTTTGGTTCCTTTCTTACACTCTATTTCCAAGACCCAAATGTATTTCAAGTTTACAAAACAATGAATCATTCATAAACATTGAAAGCAAACCTATAGAAAACTGTAAAAAAATAGATTACTTCTCATAAATCATATGAGTCACACCGAAGTACGATTGATAGGTAAATGATAAAGTTATAGTGATATGTAGTAACTTGTATGTGGTAGAATAAGATGCAATTCTAATGCACCTCGTTGCTCAGAATGTAGCCAATTATATTTATCCAAACGCTCCTAAGATTTGAGCTTTAGTTCTAGAACTTCCTTTATGTTTCAAGAACTACATGTTGGACATAATGGGAATTGGGATCCTTTAGTTCAAGAACTTCCTTGATTGGAAGGGGAAGTTCTTATTTTCTAGGCATCAAAGACAAGGTGTGATGTTTTCTATTGTAGTACATGTCTTCATAGTGTCAACCATGAAGTTGGAAAACTCTGATAGAACCAAATATCATATCTAGAACATCCTTATCTTGATAAGACCACTCATCTAGTTAGAACATTTTGGTGGACTGGATTGGCGAAAGATGTCCATGCATGTGTTCAACATTGCTTTAGCATGTCTTTAGATTGCATGGGCTACAAATATCAATAGTTTCAAATGGGTATGTTACACTCATAAAACTTGTAGAATTTTGACTTAAATGGGTATGTTACACTCATAAAACTTGTAAAATTAGTTTCGTTAACAAAAGAACAAATCAAATAAAGTATAAACTCCAAAAATATATATATGAATTGAGAAATCTTATCTTGTGAATCTTCATATGTCAGATTCTAAATACATCAATAGTTTCTGGATACATCAATACCACTCTCAGTCACACTTCTTCCTTCTCAATACATTAGCTTTGGAAAAGTAGCTTCTTGATGAAGCCTCGACCTCCCAACCACCCCCGAGCTGATCTCAATCCCAATCTCAATCACAATCACAATCTCAATCTCAATCTCAATCTCAATGACAATCTCAATCATGTGATTATACAATTACAATCTCATTCTCATTCTCAATCACACTCTCACTCTCACTCTCACTCATAATCTCATTCTCAATCACAATAATGCGATTACACAGTTGCAATCTAGATCATAATTACATGATTACACAATCAAGGCAAAAATCTCAATCTCAATAGCTCATTCTTGCTCATGCCATTCCATGGTGATAAATAAGCATCTCCACAATCTGTCTTCTTCTCAATCTTGATCTCGACACCTTCATCTTTATTATCAAATCGGAGTCTCAGCATCTCTATCGATTTGAATCTCTTTGTTTGTTTCCATGCTTCTTCAAGATGTCATTGAATGATGGAAGCCAATTTGCACGAGAAGGTTTCTTCTCAACTATAGTTTTAATATCTTTGTCTTCATCTTCAGGCCTCCATCCTTGATGTTTACTGCATGATCATCATGGTCTTGTAGACACCCTACCCTCGCAAAATCATAGGCAAGAATATTCATAAAAAAAAAATATCTTCAAACAAAATTTGTGATAAATATCAATCATGTACTCTTCGTATAAATTTATATTCATGTCTAATCACGCACACAAGTTGATGTGTGCGTGAATGTCTAATCATGTCTAATCCGTAAAAAGAAGTAAAAACAAGTGAATGGTAAAGATAATAGAGCATGAAAGAAAACGTTGGTAAATAAGTAACTTCAAAATACGTTTTTTTTTCTCACATGCGATTGAAGAATCCATAGATTCATAAAATAAGAGTTCATAGCAGTAACATTGAAGGATTCATCCTCATGGCTGACCATCCAATGCCGATCAATAACTTCCAAGCAGCTCATATATCCAACCAGTTCAACCCAAAATTGGTTGACTAAGTTTCATGTCCCAATTGTATTACAACAACAATTGTAAGAAGACCTATCATCGATTAAAGGATCCATGCCAGAGCAACAAGTATATTAAATCTCATCCCAGGTGAAATCATGTACGAGTAGTGTGAAACGAAACTGTACTAACATAAGAAGCAAAACTATAAGAACTTGCATGCAACTCCATAAATAAAACCAACGAACATCAATCAATGCGTTAGCAGGCAAAGATGTGTCTTATGCGTATTTCAGGTGTACATCCAATTCATCCAGCTATTGTCTGTAATTCTTTCCAAATAAAATGGATTGCACTTTGCTGCTTATCTAACGCCAATAATATGCAAGAAAGATGATTAAATTTTCGATGCAAGAGAAGGCACCATAAAGATTTGTAGAGGCAATAGAGGATTTCATAAATAGCGAGAATAATATATGAACAGTTCATCACAATTATGCAGACTTGAAAGCGTCGTAATAGAATGCATAAAAAGATGATTCCATGAATTGCAATAAAAATTTCTAGAATACTTAACTTTTGGATGCCCAAGAAAAGCGCACTTTTGAATAGAAACGGTCGTTCCTTATGAGTTGAATGTAGAAAACAAATGTGTATAATTTCTACTTTGCAGAACAAGTATGCTATTCTCTTCTTCCATCAGGTTTTTCCTTCATGCACCACCTGTCTTGATGTCTTTGTATCTAGATCCGCAAAATCCCCATAATCTATCCACAGCTTCTTCATAAAATATCATTGCATCCCCAATCCATTTGTTATTTCCGTTCTTTCTCTCTGCATAGACGCACGGTGGTCTTTGAAATCGGATGGTCACCTATTGTCTGCGTCAATATATCTATTCCATAATCTGTGACAAACCATGTCGAGGGAGCGATCCCACTCCACTTTCATAGAAGCATCATCCTTACATAGAAGTCGTGCATACGTTTTCTGTGTCATTCGAAGATGTCCCCTGACCACCTCCCTTGATTTCTCTTAAGACCCCTCTCGTGTGTGTGCCAAAAGAATTTCCTCCATCCTCTCACAGCTCCTGAAGAAATTTGCCGAATCAGGGATGAATGTTGCCCGCATGTTGAGTTGCGCTTGTCAAAAGAACCCAAAGTTCTCTCATAAATTTCCCTATATTTTTCTCCAAGAATCTAGTGAACTATATCTAAATTTGTTTTCCATCAGCAATCTTTTACCCGAGCAATCCATAGATGAAATTTATCAGAACCTCGTTCTCGAATCAAAGGAGCTCAGTCACACGCTTTGCAATCCAAGGCCCCATGGAATCGAGGTGAACTTTGGTCATGTCAATCAACTTGTCAACTCAGGAGCAAACTTTTGAGTCTAGCGTTCTATGATAACTTTGCGTCTCCCTTCTTCAATCAAATTGAAATTATCCGTTTGATTTCTGTGCACGTCTCCATTTATGCTCTCTGCTCTGATTATATCCATGCGCTACTTCGACTTCTAAAAAAATCAACAATGACTAATCTATGTGCTTCCATTAGATAATACCTCTAAAGACATAAGTTCCTATCTGATCTTTACAGTGATGATGAATTCCAACCCATATGCATTCAAAACTCTGCCTTCCGACAGTTTTGAGACAACAGAGACGCATACCCAATTTCTTCGGACGACAAATACATGCGCAGTGGTCTTGTTATATGTCTTAGCAGCCTTCACTTTTTCTCTCTCCGTAATCCCTCTCTGAGTGGTCGTAATTTTAGCGAACTTTATTGCTTTACTATTTTTACGTTTCATATTGTTGTTCTCCTTTATTTATGCGTTTGTTTTAACATATAGTCCTATGCTTTCACACTCTTCAACGCATAACAACAAGTAGGTTCACATGGTAGATTACATAAACAGACACTATAGATTACATGTGCACGCACACACATTCTCATATACCTTCAGATTTATTACATATACACACTTTGTGTTCACACACAAACACACACTCTCACATGCATTCAATTCGCAAATGCACATCTATCATTGTTCAACGCAAGAACTTAGCTCAAGCAATTAGTAGTGGTTTAGATGTCCTTTGATGAGAGTAATTCCTCGAATTTTAACTGATCATACCAACTAACTCTAGCCCTACCCCTATCAATTTGGAGAGAAGACCTAATAACACCATGTCAATATTTTCGAACCAAAGTATGTATATGCCTATAATGGGCATATTACATTCTTCTCCTCTTTGAAGAACTCTGTCCTCAGAGTTCGGAAAAATAGGATGTTATCCGAATATGTGCTAAACGTTTATTGAAATCATAATTGTCAAATGATTTAAACTAAACACAATCCATACATATGAAGGAAAAACAAAATTGAAGAAGCACTTAGCTTGCTAAGTTTGCACATTGAAGCCCTCTCATTTCTTTTGAATCAGCTCCTTTTACTCTTCTATCTTCTTGTTCGACACTTGCACTTAGCCCGGAATCCAACTCCGCTCTAATACCACTTGTAGCGTTCCTCTTCAAGACCAATGGAGATGAATACTCAGACATACAAAAGACATTTGCAAAAATTAGTTTCATTAACAAAAGAACAAATCAAATAAAGTATAAACTCCAAAAGTATATATATGAATTGAGAAATCTTATCTTGTGAATCTTCATATGTTAGATTCTAAATACATCAATAGTTTCTGGATACATCAATACCACTCTCAGTCGCACTTCTTCCTTCTCAATACATTAGCTTTGGAAAAGTAGCTTCTTGATGAAGCCTCAACCTCCCGACCACCCCCGAGCTGATCTCAATCCCAATCTCAATCACAATCACAATCTCAATCTCAATCTCAATCTCAATCACAATCTCAATCATGTGATTATACAATTACAATCTCATTCTCATTCTCAATCACACTCTCACTCTCACTCTCACTCACAATCTCATTCTCAATCACAATAATGCGATTACACACTTGCAATCTAGATCATAATTACATGATTACACAATCAAGGCAAAAATCTAAATCTCAATAGCTCATTCTTCCTCAGGCCATTCCACGGTGATAAATAAGCATCTCCACAATCTGTCTTCTTCTCAATCTTGATCTCGACACCTTCATCTTTATTATCAAATCGGAGTCTCAGCATCTCTATGCGATATGAATCTCTTGGTTTGATTCCATGCTTCTTCAAGATTTCATTGAATGATGGAAGCCAATTTGCACGAGAAGGTTTCTTCTCATATATAGTTTTAATATCTTTGTCTTCATCATCAGGCCTCCATCCTTGATGTTTAGTGCATGATCATCATGGTCTTGTAGACATCCTACCCTCGCAAAATCATAAGCAAGAATATTCATTCAAAAAAAATATCTTCAAACAAAATTTGTGAAAAATATCAATCATGTACTCTTCGTATAAATTTATAGTCATGTCTAATCACGCACACAAGTTTTCCGTAAAAAGAAGTAAAAATAAGTGAATGGTAAAGATAATAGAGCATGAAAGAAAACGTTGGTAAATAAGTAACTTCAAAATACGTTTTGTTTTTCTCACATGCGATTGAAGAATCCATAGATTCATAAAATACGAGTTCATAGCAGTAACATTGAAGGATTCATCCTCATATCTGACCATCCATGCCGATCAATAACTTCCAAGCAGCTCATATATCCAACCAGTTCAACCCAAAATTGGTTGACTAAGTTTCATGTCCCAATTGTATTACAACAACAATTGTAAGAAGACCTATCATCGATTAAAGGATGCATGCCAGAGCAACAAGTATATTAAATCTCATCCCAGGTGAAATCATGTACGAGTAGTGTGAAACGAAACTGTACTAACATAAGAAGCAAAACTATAAGAACTTGCATGCAACTCCATAAATAAAACCAACGAACATCAATCAATGCGTTAGCAGCCAAAGATGTGTCTTATGCGTATTTCACGTGTACATCCAATTCATCCAGCTATTGTCTGTAATTCTTTCCAAATAAAATGGATTGCACTTTGTTGCTTATCTAACGCCAATAATATGCAAGAAAGATGATTAAATTTTCGATGCAAGAGAAGGCACCATAAAGATTTGTAGAGGCAATAGAGGATTTCATAAATAGCAAGAATAATATATGAACAGTTCATCACAATTATGCAGACTTGAAAGCGTCGTAATAGAATGCATAAAAAGAAGTGAACAAGTTAAAGGTCTATTGTAGGAGTCTAATACTAATGAATTATAAAATATGTGAGACTTCCTTCAATGGTTTCGATTTCATATTCTTTGCGAATAATTGGAATACCGTTATGTAATTGACGGTCCATCTATCTCAATCGGGATCTTCCATGCGTAGTTTTGACAAGGTATAAGCTTGCATTGGTCATGTCATAAAAACTTCTCTATCCTATTCACATTTAACTTCTCAACATGAATAAAGTAGAAAGCACACAAAATAGACATTTTGATGATATGACCACTTCAGTTTTTCTTGAACCATGCAATGAAGTCACTTTTGCTTAGTTCTCAAGAGGATCAATTCAACATTACATTACTCAAGGCATATAAATATAGTTACAATGACCATCTTCTAGATGAAGACTGGCATAATTACATATAATTTGTACATCAATAAATCTTCCAATATATGTTGGTTACACATTAGATTACAATCTTAGAATCCAAAAATATAATGTTTCACCCTTCTTTTCTGTCCTTT
Source organism: Ceratopteris richardii (assembly GCA_020310875.1). NCBI lineage: Eukaryota > Viridiplantae > Streptophyta > Polypodiopsida > Polypodiales > Pteridaceae > Ceratopteris > Ceratopteris richardii. The sequence goes on from MU264393.1 coordinate 16,907, forward strand.
TTGGAGCCCTCACGTCTACTCTTATTCTTTGGCCCATGCTTCAATGGGGGGTGAATAGGAAACCCTTTCTTCTTTTCTTTAGACTTCTTTTTATCTGGTGTGGTGGTGGAGCTGAGTCTAGATCATAAGGGCATATTCCATGTTTCATAATGGCATTTATTGCTCGCTCTTTCATCAGGATGACCCAAGCATCTCCATAGTCTGAGAACTTTAACTCAGGATTGTAAAACCTGCTTTCCAAGAACCTTAGTCCATTTTCAATCACTCTCCAGCCACATGAGGTGTTGTCTTTCTGTAATGGCACATGTATTTAAATGTATTCAAACCTTTTTTCTTCATTCAAGTTAGGAATTCCTGGAATGTTTTGATCAATATGCATTTTGAGAAGCTTAGGAGCACTACAAGGTAAACTTAAATTCAAAATGGATGGCAAGGCTTTAAAATAGAACACAACAAAACCTATGACAAGGCTTACACTTTGGAGTTCCCATGTTGTGATTCGAGAGAATACCTTGTTGTCTTCTTTGTTCTATCCATAACCTACCAAAAAAAAGATTATTATCATCAGATAAATAGGACTTTCACTAGAGAGAAACAGATCATGGATCAATAAGGATTAATATTAGGACATGGATCAATTACACAAAAAAAGATTCCATCCTTCATATTTGCAATGTCTTGTATCCCTTTGGCAATAAATATGTGTATCTATGTACTTTTCATGAGTAATAAGCTTTAAAAAGAAATATATTTAATCCTTCTTGAGTCTTTTGAATGAACTTGGCTCTAGAAAATCTCCTCTATATCTGAGGTACTCTTTTCTCCTGTAGCCAACAATACTTTTCACATCTGACACCCCTGCAGCCATTGCATAGCTTGAGTAAGAAAGGAAGTAGCTTGCCCTTGAAGCATTGAATCTTGGGGCATATCTAAAAATTCTTATTGCAGCTGTTCTTTCAAGTAGCAAAACTCTGTATGCATTAAAGGGTATTGAAGTATCTTTCGAGCTCAGCCGAAAATAATATTAGATAGGAAGGAAAGATTTCTTAGAAATAGATCTATAGTAGAAATTTTGGTGAAATGGCATTCATACCTAGTAGAAGATTCGAGTTGGGTGGATTTAGATGATTTTCTAACACATTATCCTTCTTTCCAACTCTGAGGACAGAGTTCTTAAAGGGGGAAGAATTGTAATAGGCCTCTTTTCTAGTGAAATAATTCAGTTTGAACTTTTTGAATTTCATTGTGAGGATAATGCTTAGAATGAAAAATTAGGTCATTTTATGCATGTAGGAAAAATTTTGGGTTGACAAGTTTCATATTCTCTCTCTAGACCTTATTCACATTGTTTTCTAGTGGAATTTTGAGGGTGAAGATGAAAGTATTAAGGAAAACTTTGTATGAGGGAAAGGTAGAGCAAGAATAAGAGAATAAAAGTACCTATGCAAAATTTTTGTGAATCATGTCTTAAGTACCTCGTTCAGGGTCCTACATTTAGTTCATTATAAGAAAATGCCTTGATTTTACTCTCTCTCTAGAATTTTGAAACTTGCACGGCTCAAAAGCGGCATTTGGAGGTGGATTTGGAACTCAGACATCTCTAACTCTATCGCGCAGATTAGAAAATTGAATAAAATTGTCTCTCACAAGCTTAAGCTAATTCATCACTGTTTTTGTGTTACAGGGCTTTCAAAAGTTCCATTTTTTCCAACACTAAAAGAAAATGAGAGCTTATCTAATTCTATTCGAATCCATGATTCTCATGCTCACATGTCACCATGTCTAATTATGGAACCTCAACTTTTTCTAAATTTGGTGGATCGCACACTTGTTTGGGGGACGGCTGCGATCAAACTCTGATATAGGGAGACCTGCGCATCAACACGGAGGACACAAAAATCTAAGAATTACCTTGTGATTGAGAGTGTGATTGAGAGTGAGAGATAGAGTGAGAGTGTGATTGAGAATGCGAGTATGAATGCGATTGTGATAGCTCGGGGGTGGTAGGGAGGTAGAGGCTTAGTCAAGAAGCTATTGTCCAAAGCTATTGTAACCATTCATTCACATCTATAATATCAGAATTCTTCATTCTGTGTGTCATATTTGTTTCTACTCTTTCGCATTAGGTTTTCTTTTACCTTGTGCAATTTCTGCGTTCTTCTCCCCACTGTTATTTTTGAGTGACCGAAAGATTGTGATTGGGGGTAGATTGTGATTGAGGAAACGCTACCATATGCTTCAACAATTTGAATCCCTATTCTTTTGGAAGCTTTGCCTCCGCTAGTATGAGATCGACCTGAGTACGTGATGAATCCAGCACCTGCGTAACTTGACTTGGCTATGATCAAGAGTGGAACCACCTGGATCACCATCACCACCATGCCCCATAATGCTTTATGTGCTAGAAGGCAGAAAAAACCTCAGGCCCGTGTCGCATCTGATAGTCTAGAATGCTGCAAAACATGCTACTCATGCATCCTTTGGACATCTGTACAACAAGTTGTGCATGTTGATCACTGACCATACTTGGCTAGCGCCTGAATGGGAGGCTCCTCTTCTCACACTTAACAGTTATGACAAGTAAAGTTACGGAGAGCCTAGCGCCCGAATGGGAGGCTCCTCTTCTCAGACTTAACCTCGAACCGGAAGGAGAATTTTGTGTGTCAAGTACTTTCGTGTTCTCTGTTCTCAGATCTAGTTTCCACAAGCCACTCTGCAACTCGGAAGCAGAGAGACAGAGAGAGAGAGAGGGGGATGGCGGGGGTGGGTGTGTGGAGGCGGGATGGAGGGCTGCGGGAGAGAGAGAGAGAGAGAGAGAGAGAGAGAGAGAGAGAGAGAGAGAGAGAGAGAGAGAGAGAGAGAGAGAGAGAGAGAGAGAGAGAGAGAGATGGCGGGGGTGTGCAGAGTGGCGCTACGGGGTGGGGGCTGGAGGAGAGAAAGAGAGAGAGAGAGAGAGAGAGAGAGAGAGAGAGAGAGAGAGAGAGAGAGAGAGAGAGAGAGAGAGAGAGAGAGAGAGAGAGAGAGAGAGAGAGAGGGAGAGAGAGAGAGAGAAACTAAGGAGTTTAATTCAATCCAACCTTCAAGCTACTAGATAATATTCCAACTATTAGATAATATAAGGTTTGAGAAATGAAGATTGTAAAATATCTAAAGTAAATGTAAACATAACATATTGAAAGCTTTATTGAAAGACAAAAGTCTTGCTTAGATATCGTAATATATTCCTGGAAAAAAAAGCTTTGAGAACAATCTTGCGTGCTTAAGAGTCTCTTCTATGATTTTAACTTTTTCAAGAGATCTTTAAATGAAATATTTTTATTGTATCTTGAAGGAAGGAAAAGCCGTGGTTTCTAGCAATGTACGAGGCTCTATGACTTTTTATAATTGGTTGAGCTAATGAGTAACGGAACTTGCAAAAAAATATCCTGTTCCAATAGAGTTCAATATCAAAATGTGTCGAGGTAAGTGAGTTGGTGAAAGCTAGGATAAGAATATTGAGGGAATATTGTATACTTGATTCACGTCAAAGTACAAAGGTCACATAAATATTATCCAATGTTACCATCAGATTCCATAAAGGAAAAAGAATGTTCTGTATTAAATATTGAAGATTTTTTGGGCTTAAAAACTTTTCCAAAATCAATAGTGACATCTTACTTATGATGATCTAATGAAAATAAATTCATGTGACAGTAGAACTGCATTTATATATGAGACATAACCAGTACCTTCAACTTGATAGTAACCTTAGGAACAATCTATCAAAGTTTCGGCTTAATATTGTTTCTGAAGTTATTTTATGAATGAAAACGGCTTAGATCTTCAAGAAGCTCCTACGTGTTTGATCATCAGCTCTATAATTATTATATCGCATTCATTCATACGTTTTTGAAAATAAAAGAAGAAAATTAGTGAATCTGAATGATACTTTTGATGGAAAAGCAAATCCTTTTAATACTAGAGTTATAGTACATAATTACAATAGAGAAATGCGAATGTTTCTTCAGAAAAGAACTAGTTTCATAAACTTTTCAAAATCAAAAGAAAATTTGTCCATGAAAGAGCGTGGATGTTGCACGTTAAAGTTTGAGCAAGAGTTTTTTTTGGAGTCGAGCTCTAAGCTTATACGTTATCAGAACTACCATTGGAAAATCCCGAATAGAATATTGTGGAGCCCCTAAGAACTAAAGGGAAACTTTTTCCCCTTATTAGAAGTTTTTTCTCATAGCTTGTATGTATGCTTGTAACTCTTGTGCGCTACTTAAGTTTTAAAATTCATTAAGAAATACACATCTTCTCCTTTTAGTATGCATTGGGAAAGTCTCTAATTGTAGCTTTAATCACACGTGATTACCTATTATATTTTAAGTAAATTTCTTCTATGACAATGAAGGGGAAAAGAGTAATCATGTGGCTTAAAACTGATTTAGTGAAGGTCTTATGTGAGCATAGTAGAACGAGATTAGAACATATGGACATTTGGTAATGGGTGGATAATTAGATTTACGAGATATGAACATTGTTCGTTAAGGATGTACAATGTTATTTAAGTTTCGAAAGGTATTTCACCGAACTAAGGATTTTAATTCAATCCAACCTTCAAGCTACTAGAGATAATTCAGATTATTAGAATTCTAATGGAACTTTTAAGAATCAAGGCTTGCTAACTAAAAAGAGTAGATGAGAACATTACATACTAGAGACTTTATTGGAAAACAAAAATGTCGCGTAGATATCGTAATATTCTTTGAAAAAAGCTTTCAAAACATCATTGCATTCTTAAGACTCCCTTCTACGATATTAACTTTTTCAAAAGATCTTAAAATCCAATAGTTTTATTAATTTTCTCAAGGAATCTAAAGCCATGTTTCTTCATAATGCACAAGGCTTCATTACTTTTTATAATTGGGTGACTTAATGAGTAATGGATCTTGCACAAACATAATTCGACGTAAAACGTTACTAACTAAACTCCTCTTCCAAAGGAGTTCAATATCAAAACATGTTGAACTAAGTGAACTGGTGGAAGTTATTGATAGCTATATTTGGAAATATGGTATACTTGATTCACGTCAAAGTAGAAAGGTCATATCAATATTATCCAATGTTATTATCAGATTCCATACAAAAGAAGAATATTCTCTCTGAAACATTGAAGATTATTTTGGGTTATTTTAACAAATTTTCCAAATGAATAATAACATCATACATATGGTGATCCAATGATGGTAAATTCATGTGACAATAGAACATAGTAACCTTACCAACCAAATTCATCTATCAGACATTCAACTGAATATTGTTTATCAAGTTAATTTATTAACCAAAATGGTCTAGATCTTCAAGAACTTCCTATTTACTTGGCCTAAGATCTATAATTCTTATATCACATTCATTCGAATGTTTTTGCAAATAAAAGAAGAAAATTAGTGAATTAGAATGATATTTTCATTGGAAACGCAGATCCATTTGATACTAGAACTTTATTACATAATTATAATAGAGAAATGAGAATGTCTCTTCAAAAAAGAACTAGTTACATAAACGCCCCCGGGCTTAAATATTAAAGTACAACTGCAAGCGTGAACAGGCCA
>MU264394.1:0-7500 GCA_020310875.1 Ceratopteris richardii
TCTATCTATCTATCTGTCTATCTATCTATCTGTCTGTCTATCTATCTATCTATCTATCTATCTATCTATCAATCTATCTATCTATCTATCTATCTATCTATCTATCTATCTATCTATCTATCTATCTATCTATCTGTCTGTCTGTCTGTCTGTCTGTCTGTCTATCTATCTATCTATCTATCTATCTATCTATCTATCTATCTATCTATCTATCTATCTATCTATCTATCTGTCTGTCTATCTATCTATCTATCTATCTATCTATCTATCTATCTATCTATCTATATATCTATCTATCTATCTGTTAAACTTTATTGTTTATTCTATTATCAATCCTAGGTTCTTGGGATGGTTAGGGGTTTGTAAATAGAGGCCCTGTTTGTATTTTTTCCCAAATCTACAGATTCATCATATCCATTGACAGACTCGCACACTTAAGTGTTTGAATATGTTTACAGAACCTTTCAGTACTACGGCACAATTATTGTGTACTTCTTCACTTATCGTGTTAATCCATCAATCTTGATACTTCATTAAGACTTAATTAATTATTAAGCTTAATCAACAAAATTGACAAAATACTCAAATTACACCGAATTTTGGTAAACTGCGCTCCACTGCAGGCTCTCGCCCAGACGAACAGTCCAAGGATACACTGCGTCTGCATCACACGACTCCTCTTTCATTAATTCATAAAGTGTTACAACTTTTGCACTACGCCTTTTCAGTATGCGTGCGACTTTTGAGGGTATATTGTAAAAATTATGAGTTCTTTTCCGACAGCTCACACTGGCACGCACGGTGGACAAACCCAAAAATGAAAATTACAAGATTCAGGGTTCATCTATAATACCTTGTACATACATAGATCGAGCTAGCTTAAACGTATGGGTGATCTTCTGCTTTAATGAATCTAACATATCCTTCAGAATTGCAGGTTCAATCAGCTCTGCATCAATTCTAACTGAACTGGCAGCTATGACCTGGCTTATTAATGACTCCGTCTGTGTCTGCAAAAATGATTCCTGGAGAAAAAAGTCATTGGCAATAGCAGCATCTCGTCGCATCTTCATTTCAGCTACTTCTGCATCAATGTGAGAGAGCCTGTCCCACCTGAACTCCCAATTGCTTTTCTTGGCGCTCGAGTTCCTGAGATTGAAACTGAATGGTTTTGTAATAAGCTTCTCTCTCCTTTTGCACAGCTACAAGTTCTTTCTTCAACTGGATAGTCTTGGCAATTCAGTAGATAATTCTTGATCTTTTTGGAAGCTCAATGACTTTATGCAATTCAACTTCAGCTTTAAGTACATTAGCAGTGAGCGATTGTGAAGCTTCTTCTAAAACACTGAGTGCATTCCACGTATTATGGAGCTCATTGCCTAATGTTGTCATAGCGTCCGTCTTATCTGCAACTTCTTGCTTCAATCTGTTGATTTTTGTGTCCTGTTGAGCAATGATACTATCTTTTGCTGTTAACTGTTCTTGCAGTCGCTGTATCTGAGTATGCAATGAATGAATATCAGTTTTTGCTTCAAGCAATTCTTCTTGGAGGGGGGCAATGTCAGCTTCCAGCATATCGACTTTACTTTGCAGTTCTTGTCAAAGAGTTTGTTGTGCCATTTTCATCTGAAGAGGCAACTGCTGGGAGAATTGAATGAGTAATTGGCCCATGGATGCCGATTCAGTGAACATAACCGCTGGAGGAAGAGAAGAAGGAGACTACGATGGTGGGGAAAAAAGCACGTGAGGTGATGATGGTGGAGAGTAGTCGGGAGAGGATAGGAGATTGGACGATGCCTCACGAATGGAAGTTGAAGGCAAAGAGGGAGGAACGTCAGCAGCAGCAAGAATGGTGGTTGGAGGAGGAAGGGGAAGAAGAGAGGTCGGGACTAAGGAACAATTCCGGTTTCATGTTGAGCACCGACAGAACGACTTCGGTAATCGCTGCTTCATTATTGGTCGGTTGCTTGGCTGTGTCTGCTTGATCGTCTGTGGCTGGTGGAGAAGGAGGTTGACATTCACTGACAGTGGTATCTTCCACTGTCTCCTTCAGAGGCTCAGCATCCAATTGCTTTGGTTCATCCTGCGGTTTGGACTTCAATGACATCTTCCATGATCACGTCTGGCTCATGATGCTTGCTAGGAGAAGAATTGGTGTCGAGATGCCTTGTAAAGTCGTGGCTGTATCATGAAAGATGTCAACCTCTTGAATTGCGGTTGAATCTTGCACTTGGCTTTGCGATGGGATAATACGTTTGCGTTTGCGCTGGAAGGAAGTGTAGCAGGTCCTTGTTATCATCATCATCCATCATCTGCGTAAACTCCTCATGTAAAAGCACGGTATTCGTTGGAGGGGATTGTACTGCTTGTATCACCAGAAGGAGAAGGGTAAGCAGGTGCAGCAATCGAGTCCTTGGAATCTCATTCTTGGCTATTTGCTTGGTAACTGCTTGGCATTTGCGGTGAATGTGTCGGAAAAAGAAAGATTAAAGTTGATGGTTTCTCGAGAGGCAGTTTCTATCATGGAGTAGAACGGACGGGAGATATCGTAAGTTCGTTTCTGAAGATTTAAGGCTGCTACAAGAAATTGAAGCATGGTGCGCTCGGGTTCAGGATGACAAAGAATGGAAAACTCATTAGATGAGTGCCGGGGAAAAAGTTCTTTCATGGTCGCTAGGGGAAGGAGCGGTCCATCGACCAACCCCTCCTGAGGGAGACGAAACCCCTTAGCGACAGTGCTGAGCATAACGACGATACAGGGGTTTAAGCATGTTAATGGCCAGCATTGCTCGGTAAGTAGCATGGCGGCTATGGCATATATAATCTACGCACAAAAGGGATGACACTCCACTGAATGCCAAGGCAATTCAGCGAAGGCCAAGAGCCCTCGAGCACACAAGAACTCACTCACATCTGGGGTGAGACCCACACGGAAGGTCATCGATATTCGCAAGAGCTTCCATGGTGCACTCAAAAACAGACAATAACACCAATCACACAAATTCGCAAGCACACACAGATGCAATAGCGATTTACAGTGGGAAGAACAAGATTAAGTGGGAACACAACTATTACGATCAATCAGTCAACTGAAATGTGGAGATAAGAAAAGAAAGTCGGGTGAGAAGAGTGATAAGGAAAAAGGAAGTACAACTACCGGTGACACCTCATGAGGATGTAGACGTTGAATAATAAGGACAAGCTTCGAGCCATTGATCACTTTAGGAAGAAGGTTGCCAGTTAGGGTGGATAACCAAAAAGTTGCGGGTCCCACTTGTTTGGCGATGCGGTAGGGACCAAAACTAGCGCAGTTTAAATTTTCCGTCGGATCTATTAGACTTAGCATTATAAAAGAGCACCAATTGGTTTACTGTAAACACGGGGTCTTAAGGAAAGGATCGTGGGTTTTGGCTTGTCTAAGCTGTACTTCTTGCAACACCAGAAAACTCTCAAGGCACTGTTCATCCAGGGACCGTAAAGCCTCCAACCAAAAGGGAAAAGATTCCTCTAGTCTAATGCCACGTGCAGACTATGAACCAGTAGTTCCATAGGAGCAATCACTTCCAATCCATAAGCAACTTGAAAGGAGTTGTCCCAATCGCCACTTTATATGTTGTACGGTAAGCCCATAGTACGGCAGGTAGGAATTGATCCCATCTCTCTAGACAATCTAATACCAGTTTCTTTAAGATGTTCAACAAAGATTTGTTGGTGCTCCCAGTGAGTCCATTTGCTCGTGGATAGTAGGGGGAACTAAACTTAAGCACAATCTGGAAGGTTTGAGTAAGAACTTGCATTAATGTATTTGCAAAGTGTGTACCTTGATCAATTACTATCTCCAAGGGTAAGCCATAGAGTGGAAAAATATCCTTCATCAAAACATTTAGCTACCGCAATAGTTGTAGTTGACCGACGAGCAAAGCTTCAGCCCATCGAGTCGCATAATCCGTGCAGGTCAGAATGTATCAGTTACTGGTAACTCTCACAGGAGGCGTAATGGGGCCAATAGAATCCAAATCCCATTTCTGAAAAGGTTCAAGAGGCACAACTGGTTGGAGCAAAAAGAGATGTTGCTGTAAGGGCTGACCGGAACGTTGACACACATCACATTGCCGCACATACTGGGTTACATCACGGTACATTGTAGGCCACCATAAACCACTCTGTAGGATCTTCCGGTGTGTCACGTCAATCGCAAATGTCCTCCGGTTGGGTCAGAATGAGCCATTGTAATTACTGAAGCAATTTCATGTGGGGGAACACATCTTAGCAACATGCCCGAGTGATCCATATAATATAACTTCCCTACAATTAGCCGAAATCGGTGACTATACACGGCTAGTCTTCGTCGAGCAGCTGGAGAGATCGTACCAGGCGGACATCTACTAGTCAAGAACATAAGCAAAGTGTCATAGTAAGAAGGGGGTACCGGCAATTCCTATTGATCATCCTGTGTTGTCTCTGCTGCATAAATAGCGGGTGTTGTATCATCAACTCCTTGCGAAAGTTCACCAGAATCCAACCGAGAGAGAAAGTCAGCAAGCACGTGTGCTGATCCTGGTCGATGTACGATGGAGTAATCAAACTCTTGAAGCAACAATACCCAGCGTGCTAACCGTCCTCCCAAATGCTGTTGGTGCACAAGGTACACCAAGGTTGCATGAATCGATATGAAAGTGAAGTGTCATCCTAGTAAATAATGCCGGAATTTCTTCATCGAATACACTAATCCAAGACATTCTCGTTTAGTGACTAAGTAATTGCACTCTACCGGGGCTAATCTGCGACTCACATAGTACATGGGATGGAACCACTTCTCCGTTTGCTTCATCAGCACGCTGCCAATAGCAATGTCAGAAGCATCCACAAAGACGTGAAATGGAATTTCCCAATTCGGCGCTTGGAGAGTAGGTGCCTGCATTAACAACAATTTCAAGCAATCAAAAGACAACTGATAGGCTTCGGTCCATTCAAATTGGCGAGGATTACTAGTGATCAGTCAATTGAGGTGTGTGGCCAGATGAGCAAGCCACCGCAAGTGTCGTCCATGCCACTGGATTTGGCCCAAAAACCGCATTACTTCTTTGGGTGTCTTAGGAGCAGGAGCCTCTAGTACGGCCTTCACTTTATCTGGATCAACTTGAATTCCCTATTCAATGAAATAATATGTCTGAGAAACTTGCCACAGGATATAGAGAATACCGATTTATTCAGGTTCAAGCACAAATGGTATTCTCGACATTTTGAAAAGCAGCACCGTAAGTGGTACAGATGCACCGAAGTATCACTGGATAAAGAGAAATCATCCAAATAAACTCTCATAAAGGTGGTGAGATAAGGGGAAAAAATTTCCTGCATACAGTGCTGAAACGTCCTTGGAGCATTGCGTAGACCAAACCACATCAGTGTACACACATAGACACCCCAATTTGTGATAAATGCGGTCTTTGGAATGTCTTGCTCCGCCATTCAAACTTGATTATAGCCACTGTATCCATCCAGAAAGGAATACATTTCTTGGCCAACCACATCATCTAACATTGTATCCAAGAACGACAACGGAAATGGATCAAGTACGGTGGTGGCATTTAATTTCCGGTAGTCCACACATATTCGTAACTGCTTGTTCTTCTTCGGGACTATGACAATGGGAGAAATCCACTCTGCATGCTTGATAGGCACAATAAACCCAACCTTCAACAATTGATCAAGTTTTGCTTTGACCTATGCCGCATAGTGAGGATTCATTCTGTAACTGGGTTGTTGATAGGTCGCGCATCTAGTTTTAGCACCACCCTGCGTTGATAAATCCGCGGGTCCAACCCTTTCATATCCCGGTACTCCCATGCAAACACATCAGAGAACTCTCTTAGCAACTGCAACAAGTTATCCTGGAAGGTCTCTGATAGTCGCGCCTTAATTTTTACTAGTCATGGGTTTGTGTGATCACCTAAGTTGCAAGTAACCAATTGATCTTTCGGTACATAGAACTGTCGGGGCATCTCCAAATCGTCTCTTGACTGAAGTAATTGTTGGAGCATCGTATCATCCAAGGTCTGTTCTGTACTTGACTCGTGCTCACCGTTCAATGGTACCACCGTACAGGCTGCCAGACTCCAGTTATCTGCCACCGTTTGTAAATCTACAGTGCCAAGTGCCATCAGATCCTTGTTGGCTGTAAGAAAAGCTTCCTCTACATCATCGGAGAGACCATCCAACATGTGTACAGGCTCCACTAGATATGCTCGCATGTAAGTCACAAGGTTTCATATCGCCCAGTGGGACAACATATTTCCGGTGGTTATTTTTAAAAACTAATTCATGTGCTGACATGTCCTGCACTACCTTAGCTTGTTTTAACTAGGGACGTCCAAAGAGGAGATTATAGTCCAGGCTAGATTCTGCTAAGTCCAGCACAACGAAGGTCATTTTGAAGACAGCACCTTGTAGAGTAATCAGAATGTCTCGCTCCAAGCCCACCGGATGGACTCGAGATTGATCAGCCATGCGTACAAAGAATTGAACAAGTTCAAATTGCATCCACCCCATCCGTTTGCAAAGTGCTGATGTTGCAATGTTGGTGCCAGATCCACCATCAATTAAGACTTGTGTGATTTTATGGTTTTTGTACCATATTGTAATCAGTGGTACCGTATGGTCCACCATTGGGTCCAATTCCGGTTGGATTGTGGTTGTTGCGGGAGCACTCGAGAGTCCTGGACTGACCTGCTGCTGAAACTATTGACACACGCGAGGGATCAAAGCCAATAATTGACCCAAGGGCAATGTAATTGTTGTCTTGGACAGAACATCCCACACCGAATCAGTTTTGGCTATTTCCGGTACAGTCTCGGGTATAGACTCCGGTACGATATGAGTCAGATTTTGCCCTTCTGGTACTTCTGGTGGTAAGCTTTGCTGCGTCATCGGAACTCGGTCAGGAAACACGATTTGTTCCTGCGTAGCCCACTTGCTTGCCTTTGTGAATGACTTCTATTGTTCACGAATTCCTGGCTCAAAGATCTCTGCAGCTGGCTGTAGTTGCTTTCTTGAACGTGTTTGCACTACTGTTGTTTGAGTGCGGACTGCTGATATGTACACCATATTTGCCATGGGGTGTTGTCGTTCCTTTTTCTTTTTATCGTAATCGGCCGCATCTTTATAGTACCTATGGATATGTCCTATTTCACCGCAAAAATGACATTTAGGTGGTGGAAGAGATGCAGCTTCACCTGATGGTCTTGCATTCCACCAGGTTTATCCAAAATTATTTGACCGTCCTCCTCGATAATTCTTGTATCCCTGGTACGGGGTATTCCTCATCTGTGGTGGTACATAATGACTGGCCGGTTGCCCTTGTTCTTGAATGATGGCATTAACATCGGATCTATTCTATACCTTTGCATTATATGGGCAAGCCTCCGTAGTGTGGTCCACTGTATGGAAAATGGCGCAATATAATTGATTTAGAGCGCATGCAGAGCTGTTGTGCCCTGGATT
>MU264394.1:12500-20000 GCA_020310875.1 Ceratopteris richardii
ACACAACTAAAAGAGACTCCACTTGGGATGAGATTTAGGAAACGACCATTATCATCCTTTCAAGCTCTTTCAACTGGTGGTGGAGCACAGAAGCGACGTGTTTACGCACTTAGGTATGTATTTCCTTTGTTTAGTTATGTTAAAAGACTTTTAGATTGAGATTCTTATTGTGCAGGTCATTTGTTGAAGATGCGAGTGCTTCCTCAACAATGGAGGATCAATTGAAGTTTCTGAATTCTTGTCTTAGCAACAAACATGTGCTTATGATCTTGGAGTCACCAATAGGAAATCACATCAAAACCCAAGTGATTAAAGATTTTGCAGGCAACTTAGAAGATATTATTAGTCCTAGTGAGGTACAGATGGTATGTGATGAAGCAGGTGTTAGTACTAGAGCGTACACTGCATTGTACAATCTTTTGAAGCAGGCTCTACGAAACAAAGGTATTTTCCAGAGCATTTTTCCATGCCCTTACAAGGTATCTTTGAGGAAGAAGATAACCAATGAGGATGTAGCCAATACTCTTGGCAATTACCTGCATATAGAAGATGTTATGCCTGCATCCATTTATCATTCATCTACATCAAAGAAAGAGTTGAAAAACACATCTAGACAGGGATTCATCTACACAAAGTACAACAACATATTTGTCAATTTGGAGAGGCTCCAAAAGGAAATGGTTAAATTTTACAAATCCACACTTCAAGGTATATCCATTGTTTTGATAATGACATTCATAGTATTTTTAATAATATAATGTTTGTTATTTGATGTAGATTGTGGTTCCAAACTCAAGTTTGTATTGAAGCTAGACGAATGTCAAATCATAAAGGGACGCCGTATGGAGAGACTTAGTGTGACACTCATGAACGAAGCTATGGCCCATGCTATTATTGATGATAGTGAAGAATCTACCCATCACTTTACATATAGTGTCCAATCAGAGAAAGATATATGGTGGTTAGGTGCTATTGAAGTACCTAAAGAATCCAATGATGTTCTTACATGGATTTTCAATAGGATCCCATGGATCACAGAGATGATAACTTCTCAAATTCATGGTGCCAAAATCAATGTAGAAAGCCTTGGTGATTTTGAAGTAGAGTGGCACTTAGGTGGAGACTTAAAGACTATCAAATGCATGTTAGGGTGCAAACAAGGTGCATCTACTCTCTATCCTTGTCCATATTGTACACGAGGTTATAAACGAACAAAGAGAAAACAAAACAACATAGATGATTTAGTTGATGACACAGATGCAACTCCATCTGCTGAATGGGATACACCTTTAATGAGGTGTCCCATGTTAGGTACACCTAATCGTGACATGTCAGATAAGGATTGGAATCCCATTATTCCATTCCCTTTAGTCAATGTCCACTTTTGCACCTTGCATGCCTTCATGAGAATTTTTGATAGACTATTGAAGCTCCATATTGAATACGCATTTGCCATGAAGCCAGTTGATAAATCTATTCAAGCTATAAAGAAATTGGAGGAACTTCTTAATTCAATTGGTTGTCATGGTGGAAATGTAACCCTAGTTGTTAAGAAAGTTGGAGAATCTCAAGATAGCTTGCAACAAGTGTCAATGACAGGGAATAAAGCAAGACATTTTTTTAGAAGAGGTACTAGCACTCAAAATAATGAACGTTATGAGCTGTGGAAAGACCTATGCATGATCACAACAGACAATGACTCTCAAGTTGATCTTTGTAATAAGAGAAAGAAAGTTTGGTCGAGCTTTGATAAGGTTGTAGGCTTAATGGGTCTGACTAGCTCTAGTGCTATTCAACGTCAAATGTTTCAAGAAACATTAGTGGAGTTCACCAAGTGTTTCATTCAATGTTGGGGAGAGAGCAATATAACACACTACATTGTAAGTGTAATCTTCTTCTACAAGTGTTCATTGCACTTACCTTTTTCCAATGTACTTAACAATTTTTAGCATATTTTGTTTGCACATGGAGCTTTTTTCATGCATCGATATGGGTCATTAGAGATTTTCAGTACCCAAGGAATGGAAAAGTCACACTACAAAGCGAGGGGTGTCTACTTCAAAAACACCCGACATGGTGGTGGCCCAATGCAATCAAACTACATGGAGGAGATGTTTAATTGGTTTTACCGCACTACATTCTCGAGAAAGTTTTTTGTGGAACGACTTAGGGATTCAAAATTGGCAAAACTTGCAACAAAGATGCAACACAACATTGCCAGTGAGAAATGGAAGTCATCGTTAGGTCCTCTTCATCATGCTCAGTGGCGTGCAAGGAGACAACGAGAAGGCTCAGCTTGGAAGTGAAGTGAATTCGCTATTTCCCATTATGTGGTAATACATATGATTATTGTAATCTTGATTTCAATGTGTTATTATTTAATATATAATATTCTGTATGGTTTTAAACAGGTTTTGTCCGTTCTAGTGTGAACAAACAGTTTTTTAAAAAACTCTATAAATAGAGAGAACTCACTTCATTTCACACTTTTTGCAACTCAAGAGAATGGCACGCACCAAGCAAACTGCAAGGAAAGATCGCGTCTTCTTTCCTAGCCCTCATCTAGGGACACAACGCCCACCATGGTTGCAACCCCCCCAAAGGCCTCGAAGTGGTTCCCAGAGCACACCTGTGTCACACGATGGCACACCACCTGGGAGCAATTCAGTGCGAGAAAATGAAGTTTCCAATAGACAAGATTATTACACTCCAGGACGATCAGAGGCCATTTCAGATAATGAGCCACCAACAAGGACACCCATCAAATCAAGACCCAAACAGAAGTTGATCAGAAGGAGTGTACCAGAGAGCGACGAAGAGTCATCCCCAAATGAGGAAAGCAACAATCAACCACCATGGAATGATATGCAAATACCAACGAGCCATAGGGTGACACATGGAGGTAAGACACTTCCACAAGGACAAGGGCAAATACCAACAGAGGAGGAAAGAGAGCAAAGTCAACAACCACATCAACAACAAAATGTGCAAGATGAAGCTGGGCCCTCACATCGTGTACATCGGAGAAAAAAAAACTATCAACCTCGACGTCGACCTCAATGCCAGCCAAACATACCTCCCAACCCAAGAGCTCCACAAAGACGAAGCAAGCACTGCAGGGCTTTTGCAGAGATACGACACTACCAAAAGTCCGTTGAACTACTCATACCACGAAGAGCTTTTGCAAGGGTAGTGAAAGAGGAACTACAAAGCTACCAAGCAGGTCTAAGAATACAAGGGATAGCACTTGAAGCACTTCAAGAGGCAGCTGAGGCCTACCTCATCTCCATGCTTGAGGACTCTAACCTCTGTGCTATCCATGCCAAGAGAGTAACCATACAACCGAAGGACATTCAGCTAGCAAGAAGAATTAGAGGAAATAACCCATGATGTGTATATTATACCCTATGATAGGCTACTTTGCGATGTAATACAATGGATAATAGAAAATTTTGTTTTGACTTATATTCTTTGTCTCTTTTTTCTCTCTCACTCTCTCTCTCTCTCTCTCTTTCAGTCAGTTATATATGGATTCAGTTAAACATGCATGCACTTGCCTATTGTTTTATGACTAGATATGTTCCTTTTCTACATACTGGTGTGCAACATGTCCTTTTCATACCAAAAAACCCCCAGCCACAGAAACGCGGGATTCAGCCCTGCAAAATTTTTGCAGGGCTGAATCCCGCGTTTCTGTGGCTGGGGTTTTTTTTTGCAATATTTGGTCTTTGGTAAGCATATGACATAAGGTAGAGATGCAATGATCTAGGTATTAAGAGCATATACCCTATAGGAAATGAGATCTTTAGCTACTAAAGGCTGAGTTTATACCCTACTGAAAACTTCTGGTCCTGATAATACCAAAAGCAATTGAAAATCTGAAATTACATAGTTTCCTATGTATTGTAGCACATAAAAACACAAATAAGGCCAAAAAAGCCCCAGCCACAGAAACGCGGGAAACAGCCCTGCAAAATTTTTGCAGGGCTGTTTCCCGCGTTTCTGTGGCTGGGGCTTTTTTGGCCTTTTTTAAGCATATGATCATACAGAGGACCAAAGCACAATACAAAGAGCCCCAATTAGATACAATTTGTGGAGAGAAGATAAGTTCAATTTTTTAGCACATTCATATAGAGAACTAGACAAATGATGAAAAAAAAAGTTTGTATTATCAAGACATTACATCATTTCTCAGCTGCCTTCAATTTCTTCACAACTTTCTTTCTCCTTTGGAGAGATTGAGGCAGCTGGTAAGTCAATACAGATCTTGATATTACATCGGGGTCTTGCATTCCAAGACTCATGGCGATACCTATTTGCCCTAATACTTTTCCTCTAAAATTAAGTCCTAAAGTAGTTACAACTAAGGATTTCCTAACCAAAATGACACAATTAGTGCCTTGGGTAATTGTACATAAACACAAAATCTTGCTAAGGGCCTTCAAGCACCAAGTGATGAAGTGCCCATCGGGACTGTAGTCTTTGTGTATGATAACAAAATCATCCTTTGGCAACTTTCCAATGTAGTTTGCCAAGGATGCACCACTCCCACGAGAAGCTCGATCCCCACCAGACCTTGCTGCGAACTTGTCGAGCTCAATTGCTTCCTGTTAAGAACAAATGAGAATTCAAGCTCTTACAATGTTAACTTAAAATTATCGATTTATTTAATTCAATTACCACTTACATCATGAAGCTTGTCTTCTTCCTCCCCTCTTCCAGGGGCATCAAGATCAATGCTAGAGTGGGCCATGCCACTCTGCTCTGCTACATGGGATGTAGGAATTTTTTGCTTCAGTATCCTCTCCTGTGCTGCACTGAACTCCTCCTCTCTAGTAGAATTGTTGTCATCATTTAAAATATCAGCACACACCATTGATATGGTGTCTGCCACAGAATCCCCAAGTGGGATGGACTTCTTTTCAAGTATGTCAGATGTGTTGTCAAGTGGAACATCTGACATTGTGGAGAAAATACTCAAGCATTCATCTAGACGTAGACCGAATGCCTTCTCAATGTCATGGAGTAAAATAAATTCCTCTCCATCCACAACGATGCAGGAGAGATATTCAAGTTCCACCTCTGGTAATGTGGGCTCAGAGGGGTTGAGATTTGAAGGGGGGGCCTCCTCCATGCTTGATTGCACATGTAGTTTATCCTCAACACCACCAGGGAATTCTTGGTGGATTGTAATGCTTTCTTTGGAAAAATTTATGGCCTCTGGTTGAGGCTCATTCTTCTCCTTAACAAAACCCCCAGTGGCAAGGTTGGGGAGCTCAACAGGTGTAGGTTACGGCTCCTCATTAATAATAAAATATGTTGTTGCAGTGTAGGATAGGTACTTTGTACCCATCCTCTTCTTTTTGTTAAGTTTTTTTTACTAATGGCACAGAGTCATCTAGTAAGTGCCCAGCAGTTTCCGCAATTGCCATGAAGCGCTTAAGGCGCTTCATGAAGGCTTCATCGCCTCTATGTATGTAGAGTAGAAGGTCACATGGAACCCATTTACCCTCATAAGGCGGTATTTCTATAGAAAAACGCAAGATGTAGTACTCAAGGAACTCTATGATTTCCTTGAGCACATCAGAGTTCAGTTGAATTGTTTTGTCTAGATCAGGGACCCTAGACAGTAGGTCATACAAGTGGTTCTGACCTTTGAACTCAGTTGATTCCAAGAACTCATTGAAGAGTTCACGTGGACGTTTGAGTTGTAGGGTACTGGAGGATGCGGCAGCCATTGCGCGTGATGCTAGCTTGTGTGCGTACTCTGCTAGTGATTGTAGCTCTTCTTGGTTGCAAAAGTGAGAAATGAGAGAATAAGTGTTGCTTTTATAGTAGTTTCAAAATTTTAAAGTGAGTGGGACCCATTTTAAAACTAAAACTGATACCTTCAAATAAAACAATCATGCACAGAACTCTCAGAAAAAAAACTTTTGCTCATAAAAAGATTGAACAGAATCATTAACCAGAATAAGATACACGACAACACAATAGAAAAAAAAAATTCTCAGAACTTTAAAATTATAATAAATTGCCATTGGAAAAACCAAAGATTTGGCAAATTGTACATCATATTGAGATAAAAAATTTTACATGCTACATGTCTTGCATGTTAAATACATTGTTGCAGATGTAGGATTATAAATGGAACATAGGTGTGTGTACACTGTAGCACTCAAATAGTCCTTGAGCTATGACAATGAAAGTTGAGTTCCATCCACACTCCATTCAAGGAGGACTTTAATTTTATCCTCCAACCTCTTACCAATCTGCAGACAAATAGAAAACTTTAAATGAACATATTTGAGTGTAAGAATTTGTATAAACAAAAGAAGAAATACCATATGCTACTTACCTTATGCCCTTGTATTCTGAACTTTGATTGATCCAGATCCTCAAATCCCATGATTACTAGATGTTCTCTCACGTTGGCAAGAGTCCAATGATGATTTACTGAAATAACTTCCATTTCATTGTTGGGTAGATTTATCTTAATTTCAAATGAAATTAAAACACCCTCAGAACTTTGTAATGGTATCCATTCACCAAGTTTACACATCCAACGATCATAATAGAATCTAATGTACAATGAAGTACGATGTTTCAAGTATCAAAATCCTATGCCTGTTGCACCAATTTTACAAATGTATCTATCCCCTTTGGTGCATCCTTCTACAAGTCCCCATTTTTCACCTAGCAAACACTCTACCTGCTCATACGTGATATCTTTTAACATGAACATTGTTGACGTCTCTAGAATTGTGAATATCTGAAATAAATGTACAAAACAATGAACAGGAACACACCAATGTAATCCTATAGATCTTGAAACTCTTGTAAATTTCAAAGAGTTGTGTATGTCCATCACCATCTTATGCTTCAAAGATGTTAATGTCCATACATCAGGTTGCGGCCACTCAAGCTTTAAGAGAGAATCTACCTTAATCATCTCTAACTTGCCAAAATCATTTGATGAAGAGGGTACAACATATGTATGTGTGTAAAAGAAAACTCTCTCACATAATAGCTGAGCAGGACGGGCTTGTGGAAAGACTATCGACCCAACATCTGCATGCAATGCTTGGAAAGTACCTGTAAGACTATGAAGTGGTTGTTCTTCCACCAAGGTAGAAGGAAATATGTCTACAACAAAAAAATACACAACTTAGCTAGGTATATTCTGAAATTTGGACAAAAGTCAATGAGTAATACTTACAGTTGATAGGATATCTCATTTTGTTTGAGTTTTCCAATTTCATGGTTGACATTGTGAACACATGTTGTACAATGGCAACAGTTTCACCATTTTTGAGCTTTTTGAAGCCTAGTAACTTCCCTTTCCAATGAAGATCCAAGTTTCCACGATCTCTCACACGGTGAGGACCAACACCAGAGGGTTGCATGTACACCCATGCACCTTTGCAGAACTCCTGTCCTAACCAAAATCCTTCTGGAGCCTTGATATTGTGACATTTTATCGCGATAACCTCATCTTTTGGA
>MU264395.1:0-27501 GCA_020310875.1 Ceratopteris richardii
TTCATCTGAATTTTTGTTGCTTTTTTTGTAATGTGTGTTTTGTGTTTTATATCATTTCTTATAAGTTGGAGATAGATTTGAACTTAGGAAGGTATATATCATATCACTATTCTGTTTGAGTTAGATAACTATCATCCTGTTATTCTACCTGTGATTAACAAGCATTCTTGTATTTTGGATTAGCTTTTGCGGCAGATGCCAAGTGTTATTGCTGCTCTGGATGCCCATTCAGATAAGTCTATTTCGAAGGTACCACTTCTGTTCACACTTCATTACATGAACCATACTATTGATTTTTGGTGTTTCATTTCTTGTTGATGCAGTTTATCGGAACTTCAAGATATAATTTCACTGCTCGATGACCAATGAGTGGAAATGAGGAGCTGGATGCCAAAAGGAACGGCAGCTAGGAATCTTTTATAACTTTAGTTTTCTTATGCTCTCTATCTAGATGTTTCTCACGTTCTTCATTCATCTTGGGAAAACAATGTAATTGTTAGATATCTTGTATGAATGATGTAGCATCTTGTGTTACTAAAATACATGTGTGCATCTGTGGCGCATTCTGTTTGAAGTTTCAAATTATACTCTCCATCTTTCTAATGGTCTTGTTTAATGTCTTGATTTGAGTTCCTTGTCAGAATGTTGTTATTTACCGAGTTGGTCCAAGAAGAATAAACATTGGTTTCATTGTTCAAAAACATTTCCTTCGCTGTTTAAACAGGAGGTCTTAACAATTCAGTCGCGAAGTCTGATATCAACAGATCATATCAAACTGTTAGTAGTATAGTGTTCTTTGAATTTGTTCCAAGAAAGCTAAAGCATGCAACCAACTCTGGTTCTTTATGGACAGTGTACTGAAGAGTAGAAGATTTAACTTTGTCGTCTTCCAGCCATGTTCAACTTGCACTAATGATTGATTTCTACTCAAACTTTAGTTAGCTCCAATGTTTCAAATTGAGGCTTTTTTCTTTTTCTCTTTTTTTTTTCCCAGAACTACCAGTCTCTTTATTTTCTTTCTCTTCTTCCTTCCCCTATCCTAATGACATTCTTTTATCACTTGGAGACTTTTCCGTCACTTGTGGTCTGATTGTTTGCCAGCTTTTTGCGTCACTTGGAGACTTTTTTCATCACTTGTGGTCTGATTGTGTGCCAGCCTTTTTTCTTCCTTTGAGGGTTTCTTTCTAGAGCTTTTCCTTTTCATTACAAACAGGTCACAGATATGAGGCTAAAGACGGTGATATTAATGCGAAACCAACAACACTGGTCCTAAGTTCCACTTGTATGGGCCAATGATCCATTATAGTGTCATTTTTTTTTTTTTAATAAAGGAAGTTCGGCCTTGGCCTGTTCTCCCGGACTTTACTTAAATAAAGAAAGTTACAAGTGAATGGGACTAGTGCCCATGGACCCCCCAAATCCCACAATGCAGGGGAGGAGAACGGCAAGCTAAAGGGCATTACAAATAAGCCGGACAAATCTATCATCTCCCTCATGTGGGACCCATTTGGGTTTCAGCTTGTCATTTTCGAGGAGATAAATACACTGATGTTTAAACGGTGTAGATCTCTTATCTCGGGATATTCTTTCACCTAGAAGAAACAAGGATTTTTCAGTCGACCATTCCTTTGGAATTTGGCCAAAATTGACAGCACATCACTCCCTCCAAATCTTCCAAAGACTCTCGCCCCTTATGGCATTCCACAGCCTGATGCAGCCAACCGCCTCGCCCAACAGCGCTTGTTGCCAATTGATTTGGTTCATGAGTCTCAATATCCGCGTCACGTGGTGCCAGATAATGTGGGACTTGGGGCAATCGAAGAAAAGGTGAGCTAAATCTTCGATGCATCGATGGAAGCGCTTGCACCATGGAGGCACACCGCAGATTTTGTTAGCCCTTGCATTGGACCAGATACTCGTATGCAAGATCTGCCACATGAGAACGGACTTTTTGATCTCAATTAGGGGTGCCAAATAGACATGAACTTTAGTTCCCATCGAAGTTTGGTCCAAGAAAGGCACCATCACTTGTTAAGGGTGTGATGAACATCTAAGTTCTCTTTGAAGTTGGGGATTCTAGATAGTTTCTTACCATTACTCCATTTGAGGCCTTCCAGGCAAGGAGGATCCTGTCCACAGAGAAGGCGGGTAGTTTATTATAGTGTCATTGGGATGTCATCATATATATGTATCTAATTTCTATTGAGGTGTAGCATCTCTTCCCACATGAAAGATTTGTAGATGAAGCTTCATGGGATCCCAATTAGTTAATATCCCTAGAGAATGTGAACACTCGTTATCTTGAATCTGAATTTGAGATGCTTCACTCTCTCTCTCATGTTTCCTTGTTTTAAAGGTGTACCCAACACGTAGTTGGTTCTTGATTTGCCTCCACATTATGGAATATGGAAGATAATGTTGTTATTTTTTCTTTCTCTTTGACTTAATACATCTCCTTTAGATTCTTCCTTTTCTTTTCAAATTCCTATAGATCAAGCATGCACAGAGCTTCCATCATCGACTCTTAGAGCTTCTCCATCAATCGATTATGTTGTCTAGTTTGAGAGTTTACATTATTGACTTCTTGTTGCAAATGTTCAAACATCTTTATGGATTTTGCTCAAAGGGTGTGTTCATTGTCTTGTTCTTTTCGTTCTTACCTTCGACAATGTGAAGCCATCTCTTTTCCATTACTTGTTGGATACTAATGCTTTCCATCTCTTATTTGACTATGTAGCTAATTAACTTTTTAATTCATGTTTTTTTTTCCCATTCAACGATTGGTCTCTGTTGACTTATGTGGTTTGGTTCAGTTTGGTCTCACTTGCTTTTTTGCCTTGCATGAATATTTCTTGGATTTGTATCCTTGGTTTACACTTGAAAACAAGTATAATGTAAGTTTTTAAATTCAAGCACTTGATGGGGGCAATCGCCTGTAGTGTCATCTCTATCTTGTCGTGCAGATCCTTGTTCAAGTTAACCCCCTATACATACTTAAGACATATGCTATTTACCATTTGGTGATTGCTTTTTGTTTATGCCCCCATCTAGTTATTTTGATCAATCCCCTCAAGTGGTTGGGCAATTAATTTAATAGATACTTGGGGAGCCTTTGTTGCTTAATGAGAAATCTTGAAACTATTGGAAGAGAGACAAGAGTGCCTTGTTTATGAATGGATATATAGTCTAATTTGTGGAAGGCCATCTCCTTGTTCTCAAACACCCAAAACATATAGTTGGGAAGGATTAAAAAAGAATTATGACCAAGCATAACTTGGCCCATTTTTCCAAACCAATTCAAAATTTGGATTGGAGGATCAGGCTGAAGCTGTTTGGTCAAACAAATTGTTATATTCTTAGGCCAAATTTGCCTCCCTCCACAAGAGAACCACTCGAGCAACATCCACTTTGAAAAGCTTGAGAATTCTTTGGTTAACCCCATGACCTTTTGTCATCCATTCACAACATTTTTTATGACGTTGAAGAATCTTCTAATGAACTAATTTTTCATGTTTTCTTGAGCAAAATTCATCTCCTTATGCAAGAAATAATTTGATTTCAAGTTCCAATAGCTTGGAGGATTCTTTTAAACCAAAACTAGACGACGTTCATTCCAAACGAATGGTCTATCAAGTCATCCCTCATACTTTGCTTGATTAAATTTGAATGAAGCTATTTGCACTCCTAGTCTTCTTTGCCAATTTTGGCATTGGAAGTAAAAGAAGAAAAAGAAAGTAAATCGATAAGTCTTTTTCTATCAAATTTCACACATTCTACTAATAAGCCCTCTTCAATTGCATTTAAGGCTAGATTATAACCCTTTTTGCTTCCCTTGTATGTTCTTATCTAGGACTTGGAGGTGCTTGAGAGGTTTACCTTGTGTCGTATTGTGTAAAGGGAGAATGGGAGTGTTGATAAGGAGTGACCCTCATGTTGCGGGCGATTATTTAGGTGCATGATTCTATGTTAAATTTTAAGCCACAATTTTGTTGCTGGAATGGTGATGCCCCATAAGACATATGAGTTGAGCCTTCTCTTGTTCTCGGGTTAGTGTTAGCTTTGGTGTTGGGTTTGTTGATATATTTTGGTAGTGATGTGTGTGAACAGACTAAGACCACCAGGGCATTTTTTTCCCATTTTATGAGGTTTTTTAACCCTCGCTTGTATATTTCCTATAACCCTAAAAGGTCACTTATCTTTGTACATTCACTTGGTAATACAATCAGTATTGTGTGTTGTGCTCCAAGCTTCTTCTTCCTTGTGATGTTCGTGTGCTATCGCAGATCTCAAACTCCAACAATTGGTATTAGAGCCGATTGCCGCTTCATCTAGGGCATCATCGACACCCCTCCGGTTACAGTCCCAGAATAGCACGAAAATATGTGAGCATACTAAGGGTGATTAGAAGTTCAAAACGGCTTCGCTATGTGGTGTCGAAATTTTGATTTGAGCTCGTTTTGGCCTTGGAATGCACTATCGTAGTGTCTGTGTAGACAATTTTGTGTCAAACATATATACACGTTTCCGTTCGTCAATACAAGCACCTTGAAGTCTACTAAAGGTTTAGTAGAGCTCGAGAGGGTAGTTTTGCTCAATTTTTTGAGATGCAATCATTTTTTTGCATCAAGGTATTTTAGTCAGTGGCCATGGCTGAAAGCAATGATGTATTCCATATTTTGAATATTGAGGACAAGTTGGATGGCACTAATTACCTGTTATGGGCATATATGATGCGTCATGTATTGGTGGCAAAAGGATTGTGGAATATTGTGCAGGTTGTTGAAAAACGACCTATTACACATGCAAATAGAGTTATTAAAGGTGATGTAGATGGTGTTGAAGATGGTGATCTTCAAATTCTTCTTCATCTTGCGGTTCTTGTTGTAGAGCAACTTTGATGGATGCAAGATGCTTAGGCATATGCATTGTAACTTTGTTTATCAAATGTCTCATTATCCCTTGTATTCGCTCATACAAACAACAAAGGATGCTGGGAATACACTTGCCATTTTATACCATGCAAGAAATGAGGCTCGTGTTTCTTACCTCCGAAAATAGTTGGAGGGGGGGCACATAAATGAGGGAGATTTTATGGATGTTTTTTTTACAAAGATCAAAGATTTGAAAGAGTAGTAGATTTTTGCAGACAAGGTCTTTCCAGATAGTACACTTTTGCAGACCGTTCTTGATGGTCTTCCTGATTCATATCAGAGTTTTACTTCTACTCTTTGGTTGATGATGAAAGGCAATCCAAATGCCTTAACATTTGAGGAGTTAGTCTTTGTTTTATGCAGGGAAGATTAATCTAGGCAAAAGAGGTCCATCATGAGTGTTGCAAATCAAGCTTTCTTAGCTAGTAAGAAAGGGTAAAGGTAAATGGAGCTCATCTGTTAGTAAGTAGAAATCTTCTAATTTTGCATAGTAAAAAAGGGAAGACAAAGACGAGAAGAAAATAGAAAAACAGAAATAGTTTTGCAAATGTCGTAAAGGAAATGATCATGTCATAAAGAGTTGTCCAAAACTGGCTGCAAAAGAGGCAAAGAAGAAAGAGGCTAAAATGGTTGTTGCAAAGGCCTCTAGACCTAACAGAAAGTCTGCTACTCTTGTACAGAATTGAAGAATGGGGCATTTACTACTCCTTGCAGCTATGACCTATCTTCTCATGAACAATTTATGTCTAGAGTAGACTCAGATGTTTAGTACTTTCATAGTGGGGCCAACCGAACATATTACCTCGCAACACAATTTCTTCAATTCACTTGAGGGAGTTGGTAAGATCATTTTGACTATTGTTGATGGTGGTTCTTTCACATTGTCAAGCTCTTTGTTTATGCTAGGGATCAAGAAAAAGCAGCTATCAGTTTCAGCACTAGATAAGTTCAGCTTGGTTGTCAAATTTCTTAATGACAGATGCATAATTCATGATATGTCAAATGACTATATTATTATTGCTTCATGAGTTGTGTAAGCTCATAGATTATGCAAAATTTGTGAATGGTTTAGCATGTGCAATTCAAGATTCTTAGGCTATCTCAAATGCAAAGGTTTAGCATGCATGCTTTGGTCATTTGAATTTTGCTAGTTTGCCACGTCTACAAAAATCTGAAATAGTATCCTCTGCCTAAACTTGAGGCACTTAGTAAACATGTCTATGAAGGTTGTATTGTGGGTAAAATGTAGCATTCCTCCTAGTATGAGCTAGTAAGAAATTGCAGCTTGTTCATAGTGATGTCTATGGTCCTATGTAGACAACTTCTTTTGGGAATTGCCTTTACTTGGTGACTTTTATCGATGATTTTTCCAAGCATGCATGGGTGTATCCATTGAAAGAAAAGCCCGAAGTATTTATATGCTTCAAATAGTTTTTAGTTTTGGTTGAAAATCTATCAGCATGTAAAATGGGCACCCTCCATTTTGATTTGGGAGGAATGCATGTCTTCTGATTTTAATGCATTTATGGTTGAACATGGGATAAAACATCAGTGTATAGTGCCATATACACCTCAAGAGAATGGAGTTGTTGAAAGAAAGAATAGGTTTCTCATGGAGATGGTGAGGTGTATGGTCAAAAGTCAAGCTTTACCACATAGCTTCTAGCTTGAGGTTGTTATGTATGCAATATAT
Organism: Ceratopteris richardii; assembly: GCA_020310875.1. Lineage (NCBI taxonomy): Eukaryota > Viridiplantae > Streptophyta > Polypodiopsida > Polypodiales > Pteridaceae > Ceratopteris > Ceratopteris richardii. The sequence continues at coordinate 6,625 of MU264395.1, forward strand.
GTACCTATTAGGTTTCCCACCAAAACACTGCAGTCTGTCACTCCATATAAGGCTTGGCATGGTAGCAAGCCATCTATTTCTCATGTGTCTTTGGTTGTCTGGCATATGCATTAGTGCCTGAACAACAATGTAGAAAATTGGATGATAAAGCAATAAAATGTACTTTTTTGGGTACAGTTCTGAAAGCAAAGGCTATCGTTTCTATCATCCACAGACTAAATGCATTTTGGTTAGTCGTGATGTTTTGGTGGAAGATGCAATTCAACCATTACTTTCATATACTAAGGAGACATCAGTTAGCTCCAAAGATATGTATGATACTTTTTGTAGCTCCAAAGATGTGTATGGCACTTTGCTGCCTCTTTTATAGATGAAAAATCAAGTGTTGGTCCAAATGAGGCAATTTCTTAGCCTTTATAGGTTTCACATGATGATGTAAATCATTCCATTTCAGATGTAGATTTACATGATACACTTGTTCATAGAGAGGGATAATATAGAGCAAATGGTTGGTGAAGGCTTTGCAAGATAGCAAATTAGATGCATCTCTGTCATATCATACTCGTTCAGGCTCTCATAGTGTTGTTTTGCATCAGATTGCTATGTAGTGGTTGCCTCTAGTCTTTGTGATAAGAATGAGTATGTTTCTTTGATGAAGCATAAAATTCAAAAATTGGATGGATGCTATGCAATCAGAATATGATGCTATTGTGAAGAATGGTACTTGGTTTTTATGTGATTTGCCTCCATACAAAAAGGCCATGGGCACTAAATGGGTATACAAGCTAAACTGTAAGCCTGATGGAATAGTTGACAGGTATAAGGCTAAGCTTGTTGCAAAAGGTTATGCTCGAGAGAGAGGCATTGATTTTGATGAGACCTTTGCTCCAACATGATGAATGATCACTGTTCGTAGAATTTATGCACTTGCAGCTCATCATGGTTGGAATGTATATCAGTTGGACATTAAAACTTCATTTTTGAATGGTGACTTACATGAAGAAGTGTATGTATTTCAGCCCCATGGTTTTGTGCAGAAGGGGCATGAAAACAATGTGTGCAAGTTGAAAAAGGCATTATATGGTTTGAAGGAAACACCACCTGCATGGTATGAAAAGATACATGCCTACTTGATTACACATGGTTTTGAGAAAAGTTTAGTTGAGAGCACCTTATATGTTAAGTGTGCAAACGATGTGCTTTTGACCATTGTTGTCTATGTTGATGACATGTTGATCACTGGTCCTAATGAGAAGCATGTTGTTGATTTTAAGGCTGATTTGCATGCCTCTTTAAAGGTGTCAAATTTGGGGCATTTGGATCATTATTCGGGCATTCAGTTTATGCAAGTTGATGGTGAATAACTCCGTGTCAAACAAAATATATTGACATAGTATTGTAGCTTTTGGCCTTGAAGATTGCAAACCTATTGCCAATCCTATGGAAGGCTAGACATGCATTCGATGTTGTTATCTATCAACAAGCTGTTGGATGCTTGATTTACTTATGTATAACTCAACATGATGTTCAACATGTTGTCTCTCAGATGAGTAGGTTTATGCATTGCCCAGGTATCAAGCATTGGTAGGTGGTTAATCACATCTTTCGTTACTTAGTGGTACCCGACTATTTGGATTATTTTATCCCAAGGAGGGTTACTACTACTAGATTTACATGCTTTTTTTAACTCTGACTAGGCTGGTTGCTGATGTATCCACTAGTGGTTTTTGCTTCATGCTTGGTAGCTCATGCATTTCTTGGTTGAGCTATTGTGGCCATTCTAGTTGTGAGGTTGAGTATAGGGTAGCTTTCATAGCGACTTCTGAGTGTATGTGGTTGAGATGCCTTTTGGTTGATTTGGGTATTGTCAGTCTTTTACTGCCACCATCTTCACTGATAGTCAAAGGGCATTGACAATTGCGAGAAAGCACATTGAGGTGCATTATTATTATGTTCGGGAGAGGTTCTCTGCTTATGTTCGGGAGAGGTTCTTTGCTGGGGAGATCAGTTTGGAAGATATGCCCAGACAGGATAACATTGAAGATCTTTTCACAAAGGCTTTCCTTAGGAGAAGTTTGAAGCTTTCTACAAAGCTTGGGCTTACTTCATTTTGTGGATTGATCTCTTTGGACATAGCTTGGCACTTCCTTATACATGAGTTCCAACTCCTTGTTCACCGCATCACTCCCAAGGGGGATTGTTGATATATTTTGGTAGTGATGTGTGTGAACACACTAGGATTGTCGGGGCACTTTTTTCCCCCTTCAGGAGGTTCTTTCACCTTGGCTTGTATATATGCTAATAACCTTAACGGGTCACTTATCTTTGTACATTCACTTGGTAATACAATCACTATCGTGTGTTGTGCTACAAGCTTCTTCTTCCTTGTGATGTTCGTGTGCTATCAAAGACCTCAAACTCCAATAGGGTTAGAGTGTCATCAAAGTTGAGGTGAGCATGAGAATGAGGAAGGATTAGATCATGTGCATTATAGGGCTTTATCACATTGATTTCAAAGTGTGTTTGAGAACATAACATATGTGATTAGGCACTCATGTTATCACACCCTCAAGAGGGCCACTCATGATAATCACTCCCCTTATAGTTACAAATAGTTTTAGTGCATTAAAATGAACCTCCCAAGCACAACCCAAGGCCTAGATAGAAATACAAGGGAGAAAAGGTTCTTATAAGTTGGATCTCACAAAAAATGATTGATTATGAATCTTGAGGTATATTTGACTTCTCAAAAGAGTGAATCATCCTTTTTAAGAATCATAGAAGGGTGTGATTTTCATTTTTCAATCATCATTGGGCATGTTTAACATGCCCTTATCACTCGATGTTGTTAAAATGACAAAAGATTTTACACCCCCTAATTATCCTATATGCTTTGAGTACATTTTACATGCCCTAGTTAGTTTAATGCCTTCTTCTTTCCTAATGGAAACCAACAAGACTTACTCTATCACGAAGACTAACATTAAGAGTAAATGATTGACATTGTGTTTATGTTGTTATCAAAGCCAATAATTAATGCCATGTGCAAAATTAGAATTTTCATATTATATCAACCTCTGCATTGAATCACAGAATGAGATACATTTATGTGTTATGGAAAAAATTGTAAGTAATATTAAATCCATAGAATAGATTGAGCATCCAAAATTGCATCAATGGAAGATGGAGATATTGATGGTGTGGGGAGGTATTGAAACTAGAATTATTAGTGTCTTTGGCATCCATAGATGAGAAATAAGAGAGCAACGTTTATTTTGTTATTGAATCCATTATAACATTTACAGAAATCCAAGAATGATAAGGATAAACATAAAACCTTTAGTTATCCTTGACACACAAGAAAAGAAAAAGAGCTTGGTCACCTACTTTGATTATGGACCTCTAGTATCTAAGTTTGAAGATCCCTAAGGAAGTTCCTAAAATTATAAATTATATAATCACATAGAAAAATGCAATTTGATAAAGTAATTGGTTGTTCGATGTAACTTTGAAATATGATTGTAAGAGAAATGTCAATAAATATTTGGCTATAGCGAAATAAGATGGATCTTTTTTAAAAATGTCTAACCTTCTATAGGGATTCATCTTAGGCGATTCTATGACAAAATTATGAATTATAAGGCTAAGCTTCCCCCTAGTTATTTGTAGGTGTATTGTATACAATGTAGTCATATGAAGTGTGGATGGTTCCTTTGTTTGGGGTAATATGTTCATTAGCATTCTTTGTTTCCCTCTCCCTTATTACATGTATGTGTCTTATCCTATTAAACCAAGCTAAAATTTTGCCATCAACATGCCATGTTTGCATTAGCATGTATCATTTCACAACACCTTCCCATAAAGATACCATGCTTGGATTTTTGTGCACTGATTCACGATAATTTACCATTAAAAATATCTATGTTTGGATTGGTTTGCATCATTTTGACAGATATAGAAAAAGATAGTTGTCTATAGATGGCATTGTGCTTGTTAAAAATTGTTAGCTTCAATCTAAAATGCTATTGTTAACCCACATTTTATCCCATCAAGCTTTATACAAGAGGTCATGAAGTTTTATTTCGTAAGCTTCCTCAAGTAAAATGTTCGTATGGATTTATTTGTTCCTAACTTAATATAGATCCAAGTAATTGTATGTTGCAAATCTAATGTCTCCAACAATAACAATAAAAAAGTAGTCCTTTTTTACTTGAACACCTCCTTAGTATGGATGGAAATTTTGTTTTCACATAAGAAGTGTTAGTGAAAAGTCCATTACTATTGATAATAGCATGCTTCTTTTACATATTGATTAAACAATCACATGTTGTAGAATCAATGTTTGATATATTCCACATGCTCTTAATAACAAAACATTACTATTTGATGCATAGAAACCAAAAAAAAAAGAGTTTTCACCAGTACAATAGGATGTATTATGTACTTTTTTATCATATGAGGCTTTCATAAAAAACTTTATAGCTATAAACTCAATATTTATAATTCTCTCCTGATCAAGAACATAGTAAAAACATACATGAAAGTAGGTTATCCATTTTCATTTTAGAATATGTTATGATATCCCCCGTCACCCCTTCAATCAAGTTATATACTATGATTTACAACATGGAAGAGAGGCAACAAAATATCAATTATCTATTACTTTTCATTTTCTTTGTCATATAGTCATCAAGGATTAGGTAGCATCTTTGCAAAAAGAAACATAAACAAGAGGAATTATATTTGCTTGCAAATGTTATAGTATGCACTATTGGAGCTTTAGAAAAATAGTTATATGCATTATTTCTACATGTACATAGGTAATATCAAATTACAACGTGTTTGAGTTACAATGAAATTTGCATGTGAAGTCAAATTTTGAGAGTTAGATTGCTATTAATGATAATAAGTATCATGATTGTTTACGACATTATTGAGATGTTTGTCTACACTATGAATAGCTTATATGAAATTTTGTGATACAATTGATGTGTTTTCGCTCTATAGTTCACCTTTCACAAAAGTGGGATATTTTTTCTTATTTGATTACTTTTCCAAAGGAATAAATTAATACTCTAGTGGTATCTTATCCTTTATTAGACTAATTGTGCATCATCATATGTAGGTGTGTATTTTTTCTCGATTGAAATTCATGTTGTCAAGTTTTCAACTGAATAGATTTCACATCATTCTAATAATTATAGTAAACAACTCCACTATACAATTCTTTTCAACTTATGGCATATTTTTATCTGTTTAGGTAGTTAGAATTTTATTTATCAGGTACTTGCTATCATGAGAAGCTATTTCCTACATGTTGTGTGTACTTATTTTGGCTTGGTTTAAGATTTGTTATCTAAGAAGCTAGCATAAATAATATGCTAAATTTTCATGCCAATATTTTGTAATCTCATAAGAGTTCTTAATAAAAAAAACCACAAAGCATGCTAAACATTATGAACAATAGTTATTGATTGTTTGAATGGAAAGGAACGATGTGATATAGAGTTAGGAAGTGTTTGTTATTTATCATAATAAAAGGATTCATACTCTTGTCGTTATTGTGATATGAATTAGCCATTTTTCCCTCACCATCTTCATCAACTAACCTTTATTTCTTCTTGTTATCCAATATTCTTGTTCTCATTTGGAAAGTCAATTGAGTATATTTCAATTTGTATTATAGGTGGCAAGTCTAAGGCATATGTATGATGAGGAACCCATTTGTTAAGCATTTTTAGTGTGAATTAAAAAAGCTTAATACTTTGGGTAAGCTCATAAACTGAGATGCCCTAACAATCATGATTTGCATAATTTCATAGAGCACATTTAAAAAATCGATTTGATGACATATGGGTTTTGTATAAGCTTTTTTTTATAAGTTCTAGGTAATGTATTTTGTGGAATGATGAAAATTTCATATATGGAACATATACATGTCTTCAAAATGAGGGTTGGGGGGTGGACACGATAATAATGTCACAATGCATGTTGCTACATAAGCTTGTTTTTAATTTTTTTTTTGTGTTACTTGAATTTTTTAGATGCACTTGATGTACGTGAGTCTTGAGTTTTATTTACTAAATACTTAATACTATTTCTTACAAAGAGTTTTGGACTTCTAATTAAAACTTATTTAGATTCATATATTAAGAAATATTCCTTCATATCCTTTAGTAAAGGTTCATGTATGGGGTATCCTAAAAAATAATCAATTCTTCGATGTATAGGGTGAAAAGTATGAAATAGGCATTAGAGAAATCCCAACATAGGCATGTCTTTTTGTTATAAAATGCAGGATGTTTTTGTATGGTTAGTGTTGGAGTATATTTTTTGGACTCCCTATTATTGATATTATTTTCAAATTTTCATGAAAATTTTATCTTGAAAATGTGATAATAGATAGTATTTATAGAGAAGGAAATATTGCCATCGCTTTTGGAAATTTTGGCATAAGTTTTCTTGTTATTTGTGGAAATAAAATCATCTTCAAGTCCTCTATTGTTATTGGAGTATAGTTTTTCTCTGGGTAAATTCCATTCAAATTTGTTTACTTTTAATGAATGGGAAAACTATCCTTCTACTAATTCATGTCTTCGTAGCTCTTTATTAGTTGATCTAGATATTCAACACTAAAAAATACCCATGGGGAAAGATCTAGCATTCATGTATAAGGAAGTGCCAAGATATGTAGAGCAAGATCAATTCACTAAGTCGAATAATCCTAAAGCTTGTGAAAAACTTCAAGCTTCTCACAAGGAAGAGCCTTTGTAAAATTTTTTGCAAGGTTATCCTATGTGGGCACATAAGACAAATTGATGTCCCTAAAAGGAACTTCACCTTGGCATAATAAGTGCACTTCAATGTTTTTCTTTTTGTTTGAGCATGCATCTAGCTTCTTTGACACTACTAGGGCACTATGATTTTCAATAAAGATGGTGGTTCAAAAAATTATAACTAACACCCATATCAACCATAAGTAGTGTGATCCACACACATCCACTTCTAATTGTAAAGGCTACCCTAAACTTTTTCTTCACAACTAGGAGTAGCCATTTGTTGTAGGAACAAGAACATAAAATTTTATGGATGGTTTTCATTAGTCTCTATGTGAAAGGGTAGATGGTAATCAAACACTCTTCTATATGTTTGTTCTAATAAAACATATAGTGATCTAGTCAATCTCAAATTGTATTAAGAGGTTACACATTTATGAAAATTTGCATACACAAGTTTTTGCTCTCGAGTTCTTTTTATTTCTTTCTTTTTCTGCAAGTCTACATAGACAAATACAAAGGAGCATTGTGACATTCTCCAAAAAGATAAGACATGCTGCAAGGAGATCAAAAGACCCCCTTCATTGGTATCAAAGCGGTTTTGCACATGATATGTAGGTTGCATCCAGACTGTAGTGTTGTCGAGGACTTACAACCTACACAATAGGTTGGCAACTCCAAGGCTTATGTATAAGGTAGCCACCACGACATATACCTTGCCAACTGAGTCATTGAAGTCACCATTGGCATCGTTGGCTACATGCAAGGGAGGACTTCAATGATCAAAGAAGATGGAGGTTCTCAATACTTCTCAAGAGGTCATCCATCCTCGTACCATTTTCTTTGGAGCTCTCTTAACGGCAATCTCTCGCCACTAAGATACACCCATGTAATGATTGAGAAGGGGGAAAGTCTAAACTTGGCATTACATTGAGCATGATTTTTTGCACTTATGTGTTTCCTCGAGTAGCTTTGATGTGAACCTTTTCTCTATACATGGGCACTTTTTACTCTAGTGCTGGCTAGCGGTTTTTCCCCATGTTACCATATACATTATTCACTCCTATGTGGTGGTACTTTGTACTTGGGGATATTATTCAACTCTTACTTCAGTTTAGTTCATTGTCAATAGAGAGATCTATTCTAGCCATCCGTCTTCTCCGTGTGTCTTGCTGTGTTTCTGCTCCTTGTGTGTGCTTCTTTTGCATCTCTTGCAATTCTACACACACCCAACAATGGTATTAGAGCAGGTTAGCTCCTTCTCAAGTTTCAATTGTTCGCTCTTTCGTGGTGCACGTGCACTTTTAACAGTGCAAATCGATGTCAGAGCATAGAACAATGAATTTCAACAAGAAAGAAACATTTCCATCAGGTGCCCTACAGTTTTACCCCCATTTCAAAGCCAGAGTGATGGTTTGTGAACTGAAATTTCAGCACTCATTTTAGCTTTTGTGGAAGTAAGATTTTGTCACATTCTTGTTCTTTGGTGAAATGGGGGCAGCAATGACTTGTTTGGCATGTTTCAAGCTGAAGGTAAACTTGATGGGACCAACTATCCGATGTGGTCTTACATGATGAAGCATGCCCTTGTTGCAAAATAACTTTGGAACATAGTGGCACACGTAAATCGAAGACCCACAGGTGCTTCTACTTCACAATCTACTGTCACAGATGGGGCTTCTTCTTCAAGTACAGTGGTTTCCCCTTCTCCACCAACACACGAGCAGCTTAGATGGGATGGAAAAGATGCTCAAGCTCATGCATTGATTGCGCGTTTTGTGAAGTCTCATATTGTTCCACACATTCAGTCATGTTCTACATCAAGACAGGCATGGGACACTCTTGCTTCTTTGAATGTGTGCGTAATGAAGCACGTGTTGCATACTTGAGAAATAAACTTGAGGATGTATGTATGGATGAAAATGAGTCTGTGGATGTGTATGTGACATGCATCAAAGATTTGAAAGAGCAATTGCAAAACATAGACGAGATTATTCCAGATGCATCACTCATTTCTACATTGTTGAAATGATTACCAGAATCTTTTCAAAGCTTTGCTACTACACTCTGTTTGGTTGCAAAAGGAAATCTTAATATGTATGCATTTGATGAGGTTGTGTCTCTTCTTTTGCTAGAAAAGCAATCTAGAGTGAATAGGAGTGGTTTGATTGAGGGAACGCAAGCACTTGCTATCTCACAAAAGGGGAAAAGCAAGTATGGTTCAGCTTTGGGTTCATCAAAACCAAAGCCTCAACCTTCCTCTTCCACTCATTCCTCTAATGATGCTGATTTGCAAAAGAAGAAGAGATGCAAATATTGTCGAAAGGCTGGTCATACTATTGATGAGTGTAGAAAGCTTGCTAAATGCAATGAAAAGAAGAAGGAATTGGGTGTGTCTATTGCTAAAAATTCAAAAAATGCAAAAAATGATGAAGCTAACATGGCTCAAGATTTTTGGGCATGTGTTGTTACATGTCATTATGATGCATCTTTGCATTCTAAATGTATGGTTGTGAGTGAGGCTGATTTAGATTGGTTCTTTGATAGTAGTGCTTCAAAGCACATAACATCATGCAAAAGATTTTTTGCATCTTTGAAAGATGCACCCAAAGGAGGACATGTGGTGTGTGCAAACAATGTCTCTTATCCTATCATTGGAGTAGGAGAAATTGAGATTATGACTACAAATGGAGGTGTGATTCTATTGAAAAATGCATTGTATGTGCCCGATATCAAGAAGAACTTAATTTCAATTTCGTTGATTGCCAGAGTTGGACTTCATGTAGATTTTGTTGATGATAAGTGTGTGGTTCATGATTTCAGCAATGGTGATATTATCGTGATGTCCGGTACATTATGTAATGGTTTGTATCACATGGATACATACAAGAGGGCTGGCTCGAATGCCTTGGTTGTCCATACTTCTTCCATGGTTGAAATGGAGCTTTGGCATGCTCGTTTTGATCACTTGAACTTCAATAGTTTGCCTTACTTGCAAAAGAAGGACATGGTTATTGGTTTACCTATACTTGAGTCCATTGAAAAGCATGCATGTGAAGGTTGCATTCTTGAAAAAATGTATCGTGCTTCTTTTTCAAAAGATAGTCATACACACACTACAAGAAAATTGATCATAGTGATGTATGTGGTCCCGTCAAGACTCCATCTTTTGGGAAGCATGTATATTTTGTTAGCTTCATTGATGATGCTACTCGCCATACATGGGTGTATCCTATGAAAGCAAAGAATGAGGTATTTTCTTGCCTCAAAGCATTTTTAGCTATGGCTGAAATTTTTTCTTCACAAAATTTTTTGACTTTATGCACGGATCGTGGTGGTGAATACATGTCACATGAGTTTAATGCTTTTCTTTGTGAAAGAGGTATTTCACACCAATGTACAGTGACATATACACCTCAACAAAATGGTGTTGTCAAGCGCAAAAATAGAACTCTACTTGAAATGGCATGATGTATGGTTAAAGGAAAGCACCTTCCTGATAAGTTTTGGATGGAAGCGGTCATGTGTGCAAACTATGTGTTGAATCGCTACCTTACAAAAGCATTGAGATTCATCACTCCTTATGAGGTTTGGAATGGACATAAGCCCATGGTTAGTCATATGTGTGTGTTTGGTTGTTTGACATATGCTCTTGTGTCATCACAACAACATCACAAACTAGATGACAAGACAAAGAAATGTATATTTGTTGGCTACAGTGTTGAAAGTAAGGGAGCCAACAGTTAGCTCACAAGATGTGTTCAATACACTCATGCCTTTGTTCCAAAATGGTGCGCTTGACTATGGCCATGTAGAGAGGCTCAAAGAGCTAAAAAAATTCCAACAAAATAGAGCTGAAAATGTAGAGAATTTGCAGCCAAACATGGCTGAAATTTTTCAACCAAAAAATGTCGAAACTACTACAAATTTCTAGCCACATATGGCTGAACAAATGAACGAATGTCTATCAAGAGTGCACAAACTATGCCAAAGTGGATAAAACAAACTTTGTAGGACAGCAAATTGAGTGCATCTTACTTAGTAGAACAAGATCAAGCTCTCACCATGCATCAAGTAATTTTGTGGATTATTCTCTTATTGCAACAACATGTAATGAAGAGCCACTTTCTTTTGAAGATGCATGTGAAAGGAAAGAATGACATTGGTACAATGTGGGTTTACAAGATTAAGAGAAAGTCTGATGGTAGCATTGATCGCTACAAAGCTAGATTGGTTGCCAAAGGATATGCACAACAATATGGCATTGAGTATGAAGAAACTTTTGCACTTACTTCATGCATGACTACCATTCATACTGTGGTTGCATTGGCTGCCCATTGAGGTTGAAAAGTGCATCAGTTGGACATAAAAACAGCCTTCTTGAATGGTGATTTGCAAGAAGAGGTTTATGTGAAGCAACCTCCTGGATTTGCCATGAAAGGTCAAGATCATATGGTTTGTCGCTTGTATAAAGCCTTGTATGGTCTCAAGCAAGCTCCACGTGCATGGTATGACAAAATACATAAGCACTTGATTGCTCTTGGCTTCACATGTAGTCCAATTGAAAGCACACTTTATGTACGCAAAAATGGGGCTGATCTTACAGTGCTTGTTCTTTACGTTGATGGCATACTATTGACCAGGTCATGTGGTGCAAAACTTGACATTCTTATGGTTGATTTGCAGCATACTTTTGATGTCACTTATCTTGGCCTTTTGAGCTACTATGTTGGCATCCAATTTGTATCCGTTGAGGGGGGAATTATTATGCATCAAGCAAAGTATGTTGAAAAACTAGTTCAGTGTTTTGACTTTGAGGATTACAAGCTAGTTTTGACACTAGTTGAGACAGGATTTAGTGATGCATTTGACACTTCCCTTTATCAGCAAGCTGTGGGATGTCTTATATATGCATGCAACACAAGGCTGGATATACAGTATGCAGTTTCCCAATTGAGTCGATTCATGCATAGCTCTCGCACTAACCATTGGCAAGCGGTGAAACGTGTGTTTAGATATCTCAGAGGCACTTTGAGTTTAGGTCTCTTTCATGGAAGAGATCTTCAACCATGCTTGCATGATTTTACAGATAGTGATTGGGCTGGTTGTTATGATACTCGTGTGTCCACTAGTGGTAATTACTTTTTCCCTGGAGACTCATGCATATCTTGGTTGAGTAAGAAGCAACCTATAGTGGCGACATCGAGTTGTGAAGCTGAGTCTAGAGCAGTTTTCACAGCTACAGTGGAGTGTATATGGTTGAGACGCCTATTGATGGATCTTTGCATGGAGATTGACACTGCTAGGCATATTCTCACCGATAGTGAGAGTGCATTGGTTGTTGCACGAAACCCAGTGTTTCATACACGGACCAAACATATTGAGGTGCATTATCACTATGTGAGAGAGCGTCTTCATGCAGGAGATATTGATTTGGTATATGTGCCTACACAAGATAATGTGGCAGACATATTCACCAAAGCTCTTCCACGGGAAAAAGTTTGAAGCTTTTCACAAAGCTTTAGACTTATTACCTTGTGGGGGCTGATCTATCACCCTATATGTGTTCACATCATTCGCTTCAGAGGGTTTTGTTACACTTATGTGTTCCTCGAGTAGCTTTGATGTGAACCTTTTCCCTATACGTGGGCCTTTTTACTCTAATGCTGGCTAGCAGTTTTTCCCCCATGTTACCACATACATGATTCACTCATATGTGGTGATACTTTGTACTTAGGGATATTATTCAGCTCTTACTTCAATTTAGTTCATCATCAATAGAGAGAGCTATTCCAGTCATCCGTCTTCTCAGTGTGTCTTTCTGCATTTGTGCTCCTTGTGTGTGCTTCTCTTGTGTCTCTTGAACTTCTACACACACCCAACAGGTTCGAGGCTTCAACAGGTTCTTTGTTGAAAAGTTCTCTTTGGACAAGCAAGAACTTCAAGAAGCGTGTTTTTTGTGCTTCTTTGACAAAGAGTGTTCAGATTTGAGGTTGTTTTTCAGCCATATCAATGTCTTTACAATTTTTTTGAGTAGATCCAATTGTGGTGGGTGTGAGGAGATGGATAGATATGCTCCAGAGATGAGTTGGTGTTGCACAAAACTTTCTCTACACCTACCAATTTAACTCGTTGGATGCTTAATATACTCCTTTAGCTTCACATTAATGCATTTGGAACCACCAAGTACTTTGAAACATCATTCCCAAAAGTTATCATCAAAACGGATAACTTGCATATGCAAGAGAGGTGAAAAAACATTCTATTTTGGGAATAGAAGTGCTCAATGTTTTGCTTAGAGCTCACAACCTGGTATGAAGTGACAAGAGAGCTTTTGCACACATCTAGTTGGAGTGTCTAGCTAAGTAAATCAAGTTATTTTATCAATTTAGCTGCAACATACACTAAGAAATGAATCTAACAAGTCAAAGGGGTCATCCCAACATTTCACAATCTAGAGGGTATGCAAACACAGTCACCTTCTATGATTCATATCTCAAGATCCTCTCAACCAAAGGTGATGAACATTGATATGCACGTAGTGGACAATACCCAAGTTAAAATATTGAAAATGAGTGAGTACATGCAAAGAAATCAATTCCACAAGATCACTTTAATGATGAAGATGCAACCGCAAACAGTAGATAGAGATATACTTGAAGAAATGTATCAAAATGTATATGCTAATGAAAATATGATACAAGGGAAGTGTAGTGGACTACTCATACATGAAGTGAGCTCAATGTGTGCTCACTGATGCAGCTCAAAGTCTCTCAAAATGGCTCAGTTATCCCCTAACTAAAAGCATGTGTATTTATGCTCATGTTCTCATTTTGAATTTGAATTTTCCCTCACCTAAAAGTGATCCTACACTTTAGGTATGATTTGAATTGATTCTTTTGGTGCAATTAGCGAGACTAAGTGCTTGGCTAATCATTGAGGACAACACAACATTTTATCTCTTCACAAGAAGGAACTTCATGTGAACCTATGCTAGTCATTTTGGGCATAGTTGCTTTGGATAAATGTAGAAGCAAGGAGCATAAGGAATCTCGTGAAGTTAGGGAGATGAACCCACAACTAATGTGGTAGGAAGAATCAATTCAAATCATCCCTAAAGTGTAGGAACACTTTTAGGTGACAAAAAATTCAAACTCAAACTTGGAACATGTGTATAAATACACATATTTTTAGTCATGCGATATGTGTTGGAAAGTCTTCCTCTAGGTCATAGGGAAGTTTGATTTTCCTGCAATCATCCTCAAACCAATATTTTTTTCATAAAAAACAACATCTCTACATAAAATGAAACCTTTATTACTTGGATCATATAGCCTATAACCTCTTGGAGTAAGGTCGTAACCAATGAATATGTGTTTCTCTACCTTTGTGTCTAATTTGCCTCTGATTTTTTATGGTATGTGTGCATATGCTATGCACCCAAAGATCTTGCCATGATCAAGGCTAGGTCTTCTTCCATTCCATGCTTCATAAGGTGTCATCCCATCCAATGCTATTGATGGGAGTCTAATTATCAGATAGGTGGTTGTGGATACAGTGTCTGCCGATAGGTGATTCGGCAACTTCTTCTCATTTAGCATTGACCTTGTAGCCTCTAGTATGGTTCTATTTCTTCTCTCTACCACTCCATTTTTCTCTAGGGTATACCTAGTTGTAATCTCTCTTTTGATTCCTATCTCTTGGAGATAAGAGTCAAAATCATGGGAGAAATATTCTTCCCCTCCGTATGACCTTAGCCTCTTCAAAGTCTTACCTATTTGATTTTCTACAAGTGCTAGATATTTCTTGAAACAAGAGAATACCATCTTTACGCTTCATAAAATATAGTATTGTCCATCTGCTACAATCATCAATGAATGACACATAATACTTGGATCCAAAGATTTAAGGCTCCTTGCTTGGTCCCCATACATCTATATGGACTAGTTCCAATAGGTCTCCACGAATGTATCCCTTATTTGTGAATGGTTGTCTGTGAGACTTGCCAAATTGACAAGCACTACATTTGTAAATCATGTGTTGTTCGGAGATATTTCGTAGACCAAGAACATTATGATCCCTACTGATTTGATTCAGAGACCTTTCACTTTTATGAGCTAACCTCTTGTGCCAAATTTCCAATTCTAATAAGGTTTGACTACCATAATTGAATAATGCAATGTTCCGAGTATCTTGGAGCTCAAATGTAAATAGTCTACTTGACTTTTCTCCTCTTGCTATCCTCTTGAATTCCTTATGTAGATCCTCTACAAATGCTTCATTCTTTGTGAATCTGACCTGCAATCCTTTCTTAACAATTTGACCTACACTGATGAGATTTTTGGTGATATTTGGCACATACAATACCTTGCTCAATAGGTTCATGTTACCATCTGAAGTCTTCACATTTTCTATCTTCTCCACTAGATGTGTTGTGTCATCTCATGTTTCGACTTCATGTCTAATCCTTGGATCCTCCAAGTCTGAGAGTAAAGCTACGTTCCCTGCTACATGATTTGAGCAACCTGAGTTTATATAGAATACATGTTCATCTACTTTACCTTACCTCATGGTCATGTTCATCAAAAGTAATGAATCCTCTTCATTTTCATCATATGCATAATTGTTGTAGTCTCTCCTTGCTTTGTATCCTCCTATATAATTATTGTTGTTGCATGAGTTGTTGTTGTTGTTGTAACCATTTTTGTTGTTGAATCTACCTCTTGAGCTTCCATAGGCTCCTCTATTGTAACCCCTTCCTTTTTTATTTCTAGGATTCCTGAAACAATTCTTAGTAATGTGATTAATTAAACCATATATGGCACATGGAGAGGAGCTTTGTGTTCTCCCCCTGCCTTGTCTTCCTCATCTGCCTCTCCCTCTTGAGCCTTTACCTCTTCTTGCAAAGTTTGCTTGAGAAGTACTACTTTCATAATCGAGCTTTATGCATTTGCCTTTGCTATCTTTATTCTTTTTCTTATTTGTATATAGGGTAGAGGATTGATTACCTTTTGAGTTATCTGCATTCTTCATAAGCTTTGCCTCATGTGTGAACAATTGTCCCATGAGGGTGTTGAAATCAAGAACATGCATGTCCATGTAGAGGTCCATGGTTGTGGTCAAAGCTTCCCATTTGTCATCTGCCTTTATTCCATTAATATCTCCAATGCTTCCAAGTTGATCTGCTATGTCCATTTTGGTGAACGAATCAGTCATGCTTTTCTTGGGCATCTTCTTGAGTGTGGTGAACTCCATCCATAGTTTATTCTTCCTTGCCTTGGTACTTGATGAGAAGAATGCTTCAAGATCTTTCCAAGTCTCTTGTGAAGTCTTGCAACTCTTGACGTGTGGAAGTAAAAAAATCAAAGATTGAGCTAAGAATATATGGCCTTGCTAGAGCATCCTTTGAGCACCATGTGGTTAACCTCTCTTGTTCTTCTTGAGTTGGTTGTCCTTTGCTTCTGAGGATTGGCATCATCTCATCTCCAGATATGTAACCATAGAGGTTTCTCCCTTGAAGATAAGCCTCCATTTGAAGTGACCATGCTGAGTAATTACCTCGATCCAATTTTTCTATGAATGAAGTCCATCTCCCATGTTGATTTGTTGTTGCTCTGATACCACTGTGAGGAGATGGATAGGTAGGTTCTAAAGATGATTTGGTTGGTTAACTCTAGGGATTCTTATTAGACTCCTTTAGCTTCACAATAATGCATTTAGAACCACTAAGTGTCTTGGAGCATCATTCCCAAAAGTTTGCATCAAAACAGGTAAATTGCATGTACTAGAAATGTGAAAAAATAAGAGATGATTCTAACAAGTTAGAGGGTTCATCATGATATTTCAGGATCTAGAAGGTGTGCAGATACAGTCACCTTTTATGATTCATATCTCACGCTGCTCTGACAAATGTGGCATAATCATCTGAACAAACCATAAGGAGGTCTACTAGAGAGAAAAGGAAGCCAGAAAGGTATGGTTATGAACCTCTTTAGTCACTAAGCATTTGATTTACATGGCACATGATACAAACTCAGAGAACCATCTACCATCTACATATGAAGAATCCAAGAAGAAGTCAGAATGGAGAGATGCTATGGAATAAGAGATAGAAGCTCTACAAGGAAACCATACTTGGGAATTGGTTCCCAAGAAACCATCTATGAAGGTCACCTGTTCAAAATGGACCTACAAGATAAAGAACGATTATGATGGCTCAATTAATAGGTATAAAGCAAGGCTTGTAGCCAGGTTTTACACAACCCCAAGGCATTGACTATGAAAAGACATTCTCACCTATGGCAAAAATGCCCACAATTAGAGTACTCATGAGTGTTGCATCTTCCAAAAATTGAAAGATATATCAAATGGATGTTAAAAATGCCTTTCTAAATGGTTGGATTTCAAAAGAGGTATACATGGCTCAACCACCTAGTTTTGAAGATCAATCATATCCAGAATATGTATGCAGGTTGAGGAAAGCCTTGTATGGTTTGAAGCAAGCTCCTAGAGCTTGGAATCATAGAATTGTCACTTTCTTTGTAGGATGACGGTTTTATGGTAAGAAAGGTAGATCCTTCCCTCTTCTGGATGATATGTATGCAGGTTAAGGAAAGCCTTGTATGGTTTGAAGCAAGCTCCTAGAGCTTGGAATCATAGACTTGTCACTTTCTTTGTAGGATGACGGTTTTATGGTAAGCAAGGTAGATCCTTCCCTCTTTTGGATGACATAATCATTATAGGTAATGATGTAGATGGAATCAGAGGATCAAAGCCCAAATGAAAGAAGAGTTCAAGATCAGTGACCTTGGACCTCACATACTTCTTGGGTTTGGAAGCAGTATATACAGAGAGGTATGTTCCTAACTCAGAGAAAGTACATTGGAGATATGCTTACCAAATTCAAGATGGAAAGTACAAAGGTTGCAAGTACACCAATGGATGTAAATCTGAAGTTAAGTGCTCATGAAGGTGAGTCAACTGAAGATGTTACTAGTTATCAAAGCTTAGTTGGAAGCTTGAATTATGCTACTCTTGTTGGTGTAATCAACAATTGATGATTTGGATAAGGATTATAGTCAAATAATAAAGCAAAGATCAAATTCTGAGACTTGAAGATTAGTGCATGGTCATAAGATGAAGACCTGTATATACATGTACATTAAGCTTGAAATCAGTTAACTCGTATCTTAGTAATAGTGACAAGTCTGTACATATATGCCTATATATACAAGTATAGAGTCGCGATATAAAGGAGAAGAGAGATATAGACCAAGTATAAATGAGTAGAAGAAGAATGTATGTGATGAATGAATAAGATTCATCAAATTAGTTGTTTTCATGAGAATAGTAGAAAACTTTTGAAATCTGAGTCGCGATCTTTTCTCAATCTCTCCTTCTGTGCTTGATCAATTCACAAATCCTTTTGTAGATGTATAAGTCCATAGTTAGTGCATCTATGGTCAAGATTTTAGAATCTAATTGTAATCAGCTTGAGAGAATTTTAAGTATGAACATTTACATGTGTAAATGTGAAGCAATGAAGACAGAAACAGGTGCGATCCTGGTGGTCAATGTTTTGATCAGATCTCCATCTACAGTGTAAAGTTTTGAGCAAATAAGTAGTCATTGTTTAAGTTGAAAGGTAAGCTACTTGTGGCTAGAAGAATTTGAATAAACGGTGTCTAATTTGGGAGAACCATGCATTAGAAGTTGCAGGTGTCAAAGTCGACTACACAAAAGAGTAGTTTCACACATAGGTACATTGTTTGAAGAAAATTTTAAGATCTATTGAATCTTTTGGAAAGATTTAACTTGGATAAGGTGCAAACGTTAGGAGAAACCTTGTTTAAAGTTTCATTGAAAACTTTACACATTTGATCAGTCAATAAGTGAATTAAATGTAGCAAACTTTTCTGAGTAATCAGTTTCTTCACAGATAGTTCAAAGTTTGATAATTTGGCATTGGTCTTCCAAACTTGGTTGAGGTTTTGAGTTTTTCTTGATATAGAGATGCTCTAACATCAAGGATAACTTGTTCTTTTGGAGATTAACACTCTCCATCAGTGGTATCAGAGCAGGAGTCATCAGAATTGAAGAAAGAAGGACCTCGACTATTGCATATATACAAAAATCAATCCTTGAATATTCAAATGGTGAAAGTTTGAAGTGAAAGCTAGAGAAGGAGGTCTGAAGCTATCAACAAGATCAAAAGGAACTACATTCGAAGTAAAGGTACATTCATTATTCACAAAGTTTGAGGAATTTATTGCACAGGTGAAGAAAGGATGGGAGATTCTCTTCAGATAGAGAAATTGGATAGAGAAAACTATCTTGCTTGGTCAATGAGGATGGAAGCTCATCTTATGAGCAAATACTTGATAGGATACTGTTGGGGGATTCTTTGACAAGAAGGAGTTTGAGGGTTTGTAGGAGAAAATGGAAGGACCAAAAGAGAAAATACACCGTGGAAGTCTCTGCCTTCGATTGATTACAGTAAGAAAATTACAATGTTTGAAATACAAGATACACCAATACCTCTGTGCACAATCCGCAGAGTGCCCAATTACAAAATGTCCAATATCCCAATGTCCTATTGCTGCCGACCTCCTCTGCAACAAACCTCCACCTGCTTCAAGCTTCTCCTTGTGCACACCTTGCACCAAGCTTCCACAAAGGGGAGGAGTGAATACCTGCTGTCGGCAAGCGTACACTGCCAAAGGACCTTGAGATATTTGGGGGAACTATAGCTTAGCACTTCTCTGCACCACAATCCTGGGTCACTCTCTATGCACCTTGCACTTCCACCTCTGCGCGACGTACTCTGGTGTCTCTTGCACTTCCCTCTCTTGCTCCACTTAGCCTATGCTCTCTTGCTTACTCCAACCTTGGTCCAAGAATGGTTCTTCCTTGATTTGAGTGTGCCGATCACGTACGCTCCTAACTGCAAGTGAATCTTGGTGCTCACTTTGATGTCCCAAGATTGCTCTCACAAGTGGCAGCCAACTACTCACTGTTTTGTCCTGTAGTGACTTTAGTCTAAAACCAAAAATTTTAATGGGGGCCATACTTTCACCTGTGCGTACACTTTGCCGCTTCCCATGCCTTCACATTTCCTTTTAATTCTTCACTTTTGCACATAAGGGGGGGGTTCACCTGAACCTTCCAAAACACTTTAAAACACACTTTGAACCTTAGGGAAATTAGAGAAAGTACCTCTGCAACCTGCAACCTATTTTCTCCAATTTACCCTTTGTGGACCATTCATTGTGCACTACCTGTGCACTTTGACACCTGCACTTACGCATTTTGACTTTGCACCTGTTGACTTTGACCTGTTGACTTTGTCTGCAGTTGACTTTGACCAACATGACATTTATGGGCTCAACAGTTGCCCACCACCTAATGGGCTCTCCGTCCCGGAGAGCATACAGAGCATACAGACACCATGAAAAGAGTACTGTAGAAGTGAAAGAGGACATCTGAGCAGCAACCAAATCCACCAAAAGTACTGAGCCCTGAGCCCTGGAGGGGCGCACGCTGCCGGCTGAGACGTAAAAAATAAGAAGGGGGGGCCTTTATATAGGGGGGGGGGGGGGGGGGGGGGGGGGGGGGGGGGGGGGGGGGGGGGGGGGAGGGGGGGGGGGGGGGGGGGGGGGGGGGGGGGGAGGGGGGGGACCGGGGGGGGGGGGGGGGGGGGGGGGGGGGGGGGGGGGGGGGGGGGGGGGGGGTGGGGGGGGGGGGGGGGGGGGGGGGGGGGGGGGGGAGGGGAGGGGGGGGGGGGGGGGGGGGGGGGGGGGGGGGGGGGGGGGGGGGGGGGGGGGGGGGGGGGGGGGGGGGGGGGGGGGGGGGGGGGGGGCGGGGGGGCGGCGGGGGGGGGGGGGGTGGGGGGGGGGGGGGGGGGGGGGGGGGGGCGGGGGGGGGGGGGGGGGGGGGGGGGGGGGGGGGGGGGGGGGGGGGGGGGTGGGTGGGGGGGGGGGGGGGGGGGGGGGGGGGGGGGGGGGGGGGGGGGGGGGGGGGGGGGGGGGGGGGGGGGGGGGGGGGGGGGGGGGGGGGGGGGGGGGGGGGGGGGGGGGGGGGGGGGGGGGGGGGGGGGGGGGGG